>OX451740.1:409553481-409829904 GCA_948472305.1 Vicia faba | reverse complement strand
ATATATATATATATATATATATATATATATATATATATATATATATATATATATATATTATTTACTAAGTAAATATCATATATATAAGATAATAATAATTAATATTTATAAAAAAAAGTATGTTTTGTATAAAATATTTTAAGAAGATAAAACAAAATAAAAATGAAAATAAAATGTGTTTACATTATTTTTCTCTATTTATTCTAAATAATATATTATTTACTTATTTGTATATAAATATCAATATAATCAAATAAATGCCTAAAAAATATAAAAATGATGCAAAAAATATTTTTTATATTTTTAATATGATAAGAAAAAATAAATGAGTCAGAATGAAAAAGGAAAAATCAAAAAATCATAAAAATACACAAAATGGGCTTGGGGGGTATGAAAGTGGAAATAGGGTGTGAAAAGAAAAGACAACACAGGCCCAGCCCATGTGGCTTCTTCTTCAACCTTCAGACAAAAAATGTTCCAAAACGCACGCGCCTGTACTCAAGTTCAAACGTCCTGATTCTTTGAGCTTTTGCACAAACTTTCAACACAAAAAATGTTAAGCATTGAATCACGATTCCAAATATATAAAGAACACCTCCTAACTCTCAGAAATGAGAGAGAATTTTGACATTCCCAAATCCTGACCTAAGTTTTCTGCCATTTTCAAACCTTAAATTCTCACAGCTCAAGCAAAAGAAATGAAAAGTAAAAGCATGTACAGGTTCAGTGGCATGAGTAGAACATTTCTTATTCACAAACCTAGAGCTAATGATGCCTATACTAAGAGTTAGAAGTTCACCAAAATACCTGTTCAGTTGAAGTTCTATCTGGCAATGGGGAAGCTTTCAGTGAAAGGTGATGGTTGGTATAGCTTCCTTGAGGTGTGGTGATGTTGTTCCAATGTTTACTTTGCCTTGAGACACTTTGAATCGAGCTGTGGAACTTCAACTGCAAAATGAGAAAGTGAAAATGGTGGAACTTGTTAGAGGAATTACAGGTCGTGTTTCAGGTCTTGGTTAGCTTGCATTGATGCTAGGGAATGTGTGTGAACTGGTTTGGGCAAGAAAGCTTGAGAGGAATGAGAGATGGCACTCAAACTGCAGGCCTTGCCCTGTTCTTGCAGTTTGAAGGTGATTCTGGGAATGGGAGTGTATGAGGGATGTTAGGGTCGTGTACTAGCTCAGTTGGGATGTCCTGAATGTGTTTCACAAGTTTGCTTAAGGGTTTCTTAGCTGATATCAAAGTTGTGTTGAACAATGCAATGTTTCTTAGCACTTAAGCAAAAAAGGTCAAGTTGGTGTTTAGGCAGCTAGAGGCCCCCATAACATGCTGCATAACTCAGTCTTGATCAGTGTGATTAATCCCTAAACTTGTGCCAAAGAGATCTTAACTGTACTTCTTGGATTTTCAATTGGACATAAAGCTACCTTTTGCAAAAATGGAAGAAATGCTTTATCTATTTTGGGATTAATCCTTTATGCAATGCTTGAACATACAAAACATGGTCTTGGCACAAAGGATTGGCATTAAATTTATGAGTGTTGGATGGTTTAAGGACCTGTAATCAAGATATGCAAGCTGAGATTGAAAATGCCTAGTGTTATGGACATGTAAATTGACCAATTCAAAAGTGAGTTTTTGCCAAATTGTGAAATTCGAATCTCTCAAGTTATGAGTTTGTTTGATGAGTTCTTGGACATTTTGGAAAGCTTGTAATGTGTACTACAATCCATCTTTGAAATGCAAATTGAAATTCCAAGTGGAAGTGTATGGAAAATGGCCTTGAAGTTGGGTAGAAAACCTTGTCAAAATAGGTTAAAATTTCACTAAGTTAAGAATGGTTTAATGCCCTTATTCAAAAAATTGTAACTTGAGATACAAGCCTCATTTAGGAAAACTTTGTGAATCAAAGTTGTAGATTATGAAACAAGCTACAACTTTCATGTTTTGACTTTTGTTTGAATCCAAATGAATCTTGGTGAGAAAGTAGGGCAAAGTTGGGAAAAAAATTAGGGTTTTTCATAACTTAGAAAAATTCTAAGTTATGAAAAATTCTCATTTCTAACCCTAATTTGCATTTTTTGATTTCTTGGTGAACAAGTTTCATGATTTGGCATGTTTTGATGAAAAATGAATCTTGACTCTTGATTTTGACCAAAAAGTCAAAGTTTGACTTTTCAGTATACAGTCAAAATTGACCAATTGATTGGGAAATTCAATTGTCAATCTTGTGTACTTGGGATCTTTTGAACTTGTTGAGCATGTCAAGATAAATCCATGGGGTCCTTGAGTCCATATGTGAACTTGGTTTGCCATTGGCTAGGTCAAACAGTCAAAAATTGCCTTTGTGCAGTCAAAATCCTAAAAATGACCATTTTGCCCTTTTGGTGATCTGATCAAATTTCTTGTGGAATTGTGATCCAAACTTGATCAAATGGTCCATATGAGTTCATAATGTTGATGTGGGTCAATTTTCATGAGATTTGACTGTCCATTGGCCACAATTGACTTTTTCCCCAATACAGCTGATTTCTAGGTCAACTGTCCAATTGACTGGGCAAAACTTGGAATCAAGACTTGAAACTTGATATGGATAAACTTGGGAGTCCAATATGAAGCAAGAAAGTCATCTTAGGCATTTTGGGTCAAAACATCTTTGTGTAAACACAAACCCTAATTTGGGTCAACAGTGCAAGGAGAAGTCTTGAGCAGATGAAACCCTAACTGGATCTTGAGCTTCAAGGGCTTTGTGGTGAGAAATCAATGAGAAATGGTAGGGAAAATTTTGGGGTACAACACATGGCAAATAGCAGATAATCGTTTTTCGTCAATCAAGTTCAGTTGATCCAATCTCGTTTGAATCCACTCTTCTTCGCCTAAGCCTGCCTCAATCATAATCCTCAGCAAGGGAATCTGAACTTCCACTGGCAGAACAACTTCCATGCCATAGACTAGAGAAAATGGAGTTGCCCCAGTTGATGTTATAGTTGAAGTACGGTAGCCATGTAGAGCAAACTACAATGTCTCATGCCAATTTGTATAGGTTACTACCATCTTCTGCACAATCTTCTTGATATTTTTGTTGGCCGCTTCGACAACGCCATTCATTTTTTGTCTATATTGAGAAGAATTGTAATGCTCGATCTTAAACTGAGTGCAAAGCTCAGTAATCATAGCATTATTGAGGTTAGTCCCATTGTCGGTGATGATCCTTTTTGGGATACCGTAACGACAGATGAGGTTGTGTCTGATGAATCTGGCTACCACATTCTTGGTGACTGAGGCAAACGAGGCGGCTTCGATCCATTTGGTAAAATAGTCGATAGCGACCAGAATGAAGCGATGTCCGTTGGAAGTTGTGGGCTTGATTTCTCCAATCATGTCAATGACCCATATTTCAAATGGCCACGGAGCGGTCATGACATTCAGAAGGATAGGAGGCACACGAACCTTGTCAGTGTAGATTTGGCATTTGTGACAAGTTCTTGAATGTTGATGACAACCAGTCTCCATCGTTAACCAATAGTAACCAGCCCTTAAGATTTTCTTAGCCATCATATGTCCACTTGAGTGAGTACCAAAAAGATCATCGTGCATGTCTTCCATAATCTCCTTTGTCTCCTTCTTGTCCACACATCATAGTAGAGTTGAATTATGGTTGCACTTGTACAATTTCCGTTACTTAGGAAGAATTTGGCTGCAAATCTTTGCAAGAACTTTCTGTCATTGATATATGCCCCTTCTGGATATTCTTGTGTTTCATGGTATCCCATCACCTCATGGTTCCAAGGCTTTTCTGAGTTGGTGTCGAGATCATAACAATGTGCAGGTTCATCGAATCTTTCAATTGTTATCATAGGGGCTTCATTATCCCATCTGACCTTGAACATTGAAGACATGGTTGCCAAAGCATCAGCCAACTGGTTTTCTTCCCCAGGGAAGTGCTCAAAAGTGATTTCTTCTAAGTGAGGAATCAGGGATAGCACAAGTTCCTTGTAAGGGATGAGATTAGGGTGTTTAATGTCCCAATATCCTTTTACTTGGTTGATCACTAGGGTGGAATCCCTAAACACATTCAAATGTTTGATCCTTAAGTCGATAGCAGCTTTCAGACCTAAGATGCATGCTTCGTACTCGACCAAGTTGTTTGTGCAATCGAAACATAGTCTGGCAGTGAAAGGAGTGTGGCAACCTTCAGGAGAGATGATCACATCACCAATTCCTTTACCTAAGGCGTTGGAAGCCCCATCGAATACCATAGTCCATCGGGATCCTTGTTCAGGTCCATTATATGGTCCATGTTTCGCACCGTCGGTTACCAGCATGATGTTCTCATCAGGGAAGTCAAAGTCCATTGACTGATAATCATCTACATCTTGGTGGGCCAAATGATCCGCTAGTACACTTCCTTTGATGGCTTTTTGAGTTATGTATTAGATGTCGTACTCGGTCAAGATCATTTTCCTTCTTTCTATCCGTCCGGAGAGGGCAGGTTCTCGAAGATGTACTTGATTGGGTCCATTTTAGAAATTAACAGAGTGGTATGAGTCAACATATATTGTCTCAGCCGGCGAGCAGCCCATGCCAGAGCGCAGCAAGTTTTCTCGAGCAGTGAATATATGGTTTAACAGTCGGTAAACTTTTTGCTCAGGTAATAAATAGCATGCTCTTTTCGGCTGGACTCGTCATGTTGGCCCAAAACACACCCCATAGAATTCTCTAGTATTATCAAGTACATGATCAAGGGTCTTCCTTCAATCGGAGGCATGAGAATAGGAGGTTCTTGTAGGTATTCTTTAATTTTGTCAAAGGCAATCTGGCATTCATCGTTCCACCTAACTACCTGATCTTTCTTCAAGAGTTTGAAGAGTGGCTCACAAGTAGTAGTTATGTGTGATATGAAACGGGAAATGTAATTGAGACGACCCAAGAATCCTCTGACTTCTTTTTCAGAATGGGGGAATGGCATTTCTTGGATGGCCTTTACCTTGGCAGGATCAACTTCAATGCCTTTATCGCTGATCACAAAACCTAGAAGCTTTCCAGAGTGTACTCTAAATGTGCACTTGTTAGGGTTTAACCTCAGTTTGTACTTCTTCAGTCTCTCGAATAGTTTGTGTAGGTGATCAAGATGTTCTTCTTCGGTTTGTGATCTGGCAATCATATCATCCAGATATACCTCTATCTCATGATGCATCATGTCATGAAATAAAGCAACCATATCCCTTAGATATGTTGCCCCTGCATTCTTTAATCCGAACGGCATGAACTTGTAGCAGAAGGTGCCCCATTGCGTAACGAAAGTAGTCTTTTCCGTATCTTCGGGATCCATCCTTATTTGATTATAGCCTGAGAAGCCATCCATGAACGAGAAGACCTTATGTTGAGCAGTATTATCGACTAAGACGTCAATGTATGGTAGAGGGAAGTCATCCTTGGGGCTTTCCCTATTTAGATCCCTATAGTCTACGCACATGCGCACTTTCCCGTCTTTCTTTGGCACTGGCACTATATTGGCCACCCATTGAAGATAGGATGTTACAGCTAGGAACCCTGCATCAAACTGTTTCATTACTTCGGCTTTGATCTTTTCAGACATATCAAGCCTCATGCGGAAAACTTTTTGTTTAACAGGAGGGCAGTCTTCTTTAGTTGGCAGGCGATGAACCACGATGTCGGTATCCAAACCAGGCATATCTTCATAAGACCAAGAAAATACTTCTTCATAATCATGCAACATCTGAACCAACCTGCTCTTGACACTGCTTTCCAAGTTGGCGCCGATTTTGATTTCCTTCTTATCTGACTCAGTACCCAAGTTGATAACCTCTACTGACTCTTCATGTGGTTGAATAGATTTTTCATCTTGTAATAGAAGTCTGGCTAGTTCTCCTGGTATATCACAATCTTCCTCGCCTTCATCTTTGGCTTGGCTGATAGGATATTCAAAGTCATAGTCGGCAATAGTAGAGTTATTGGTAATAGGATCCAGAGTGGATGTAGACCTGCAAGAGTGTGTGTGTGTGTGTGCATGTAAGATACATGGCTATTTTGTATTTGAAAGAGAAGAAAGACAATGAACACAAATATTTGAATGGAAAAGAGTCCAATGTACGGAATATCATATGATTAGATGAACATAAATAAAATCCTTGACAAATGGACCAAAGTGTCCCGGGCTAGGAACATGACTTAAAAGTCATTATCAAAATATTATAGACAACAAGATCCTGAATTGACGGAAAAGTAATAACAAGTAGATTACTCCTCAATGAAGGAGATGGGTACAAAGTCCTTTGTATGCCAATTCTTCAGCTCCGTTGTTGTTGGGTACACCCACTCCTCAAATGCAGTTCCTTCTTCAGAATCACTCACTGTGTTGACTTTGTGACTTCTAATGCGAAAAGGTGACTTTCCAGTACGAGCACGCCTCACTTCCTTATGTGTTTTGACGGTGAAGCCCAAACAAAATTTGTCTTCTTTAAAAGGGATACCGAGGAGTTGCCCCCAAGTATGACAGTTTCCTTCTTCCATTACCGCACGGGCATCCTTGATTGAAACCATTTTTGGCGTGGCCTTAACAACTTTAGACTCATTAGAAGAACACTTAGTAGCAGCAACCATATGTGGCACAACCTCAAATGCTTGACACGGGGTTTCAATGAATTCTCCGTCTATCTCTACGTACTTGAAAGAATTAAGGTGACTTACCATAAACTCTTCTTCCCCACAGACAGTGACTATTTTTCCTTTGACTGGATAATTGAGTTTCTGATGGAGGGTTGAGGTCACTGCCCCAGCCTTATGAATCCAAAGGCGACCTAACAGACAAGAATAGGCAGGGCGGATGTCCATAATATAGAAGGTGGAGTTGAAGGTTTGGGAACCCACTTTGATTGGAAGATCTACTTCCCCATGAACAATCCTCTTTGATCTATCAAACACCCTTACAATGATATCACTTGGCTTCAAGATTAAATCTTCATAGTTGAGACGGTCTAATGCCCCCTTGGGTAATACATTCAGGGAAGAGCCAGTGTCGACTAGCACATCTGCTAAGGTAGTCCCTTTGCACTCGATTGACACATGTAATGCTTTGTTGTGATCCTTCCTGAGGGGTGTTAAGTCAGCATCTAAAAACCCCAAGCCATTATCAGCTGTCAGGCTAGCCACACAATTCTCAAATTGGTCTGTTGTCGTCTCATGGGGGACATGAGCCTTTTTTAGGAACTTGATTAATTTCCGAGCATGGGCATCAGAGCAATGTAGTAGTGACAACATTGAAATATTAGAGGGGGTTTGCCCCAATTGTTCTATAATTTTGAAGTCGCTTCTCTTGATGATCTTCAAGATTTTGTCAATTTCACGGGTGGAGGGTTCTTCATCAGCTACATCTTTGGAAGGTACCTCAATCACATCAGGCTCAACAACCTTCCCCTTCCCAAGACCTCCTCTCCAAACTACAACCCATAAGCGAGGTGTGCTTACCATTCTGATAGCCCGGGGCACGATACTGAGGATTGTTGGGCGCTAAAATACAAGATCCAGAATATGATCGACGCTAAGGAGATCGAATTCGAGCCTGCTGAAACTCCCAATGTGATCACTGCTCCCTTGCCAAAGCATGGCTAGGATTGAAAAAACTTTTGTTCATTCGAATGTTCAAGTTGTAATTTTCTTTTGAATGTTCAAACATTTTATTTCATGTCAAACTTGGTTATTTCATTAATGCATTCTACGTTTCTGTTTTGAAGTAATTGTGTTCATTATATTCAAAATTGCTATTATTTTTGATGTTCAACTCTCGATTAATAATTCTAAGCCTCTTGAGGGAGGATGACGAAAACGATACCACAATTTACAGTATGCTTTTGAACAGACCCCGCTGATGAGGTACATGCATTGTTTCAATTCCTAAACACTGGAGTTATAAGGATGATAATCCCTCGGCAACCCCTCTGAGCCAAAGAAGTAGGAGTTTTTTCTTTTCGAAAATTGAAACCCTTAATCATAACCTGGGGCAGGGTAGTTCTCTCAGCTGATCCAAGTGCACAACGAATGGCACCAAAGAGGTCCTTACAAAACAAAAGACAGTGATGGTTCCGAATAATCATAAAGACAGGCAGTCATTACTTCTCAAAATAGAAGCCTAACAAGTCAAAACCTATGAAGGAGACTTACAAAACTAGGGCATCCCGCTGACTGTAATCAAAAAAGAAATAGTTCAGGAAAAAAAACAGGGATAATGAAATCAAAAAGAAAAAAAGGTACTACAAACCCTCAACAAAAAAGGGAAATGAATGCCTATTCTAAACTGTCAAAATCCGAACCATCACCGGAATATCAGGACAAAGACTCAAACAAGGTCTAATGCATGATCAGCTGAGTTTAGGTTTGAAGAAAATCACGAAGAGCGGGTGGGTACAAATAAACTTGAGCCTTTATCCATTATTTCTTAAACCGTGAACCAGGCCACGCTACAACCCTTAAAAGTCCTAGCTGAAGCATGGGTTAGTTCGAAAGCATATTGTTACCAAAGGTATCCTGACTCCTTAAGGCTTGCGGTAAAATAACGAGTTGACATCACATTTTACAAAAAAAATCACTTGTTTTTATGAAAAAAGGCATTTTCAAAAAACTTCAAGACAGACATGAGCTTTGCATTTTAAAATAACATTGCTTGCACATGACTATTTGTTTGAACAGCATAGAAGTTCGCACGACGAATGTCTAATGAACAAAAGCACCTCCAATCAAGGGGCATGGCATGATCATTGTCTGTCATCTGGGGCAGTTAAGTCAAGATTCGGAGAATCTCTCAAGGGCCAAATAACCAGGGGCAAATCTCCACCTGAGTCACTTGGGGCATTGGACATGAATTCCAGCGACGAATCTTGCATGATCAACGAAGATCTTCTGATGTTATGGTAACACAACACTAATAACAGTGACAACTCCCTACACTCTGAGAGCATGGACATAGTCGGAAAAAAATACTACGCATAATAAAAGACCCGCTAGGTTGACACACCTAGGCAAAAATAAGGGCTTCCCGGCGAACCAAAAGGGTTCGGGCAAAATAAGGTGTGAAAATGAAAAAAAAATCTGTATACTCGGCAAGTCGAAAACCTGAAAAGGCGGCTTGGGCAAAAATGGGTATCCCGGTGGACTGAAAACCCGAAAGGGCAGTCCAGGAAAAAATTAGGGATCAAAGCGTACGACTATGTCCTATCATCTTACCAGAAGGAAGATTTGCCAATCAGCAGTTATCGAGACTTCAACAGGTACCTTTTCTCCAGCAGAAACTGGGGCAATACGAGTTGTCTAAGCAATCTAATTGCTCTGTCCACCAAGGTACCAAGGTAAGTTCGGCTGAAGAATGTAACCAAGATATCTTAGTTCCCCAGAGAGTGAGCCAAGATTCAACAATTCTCCCCAAGCTGTTGACCTCCCATCAGCCCTGAACAAGGCACAATATCTCCAGCAAGTCAGCCATACTCTCCCCAAGCAGAGTTAGCCTACTGTCAGCCTCAAGGAAGTTGGGTATCCCCAGCAGATCTCAATATTCTCTAGCGGTATACAGACATTCCTAACAAGCATCCCCGACAGTCTTGATCTAAGATTGTTCCCCGGCGGAATACCAAACATCCAATGGAGCCATTCCCCAGACCAATCTGAAAAGTTTCCCCAAGAAAGCGGAATCCATCTCCCCAGCTTGAAGCTTATCCCCAGTAGATTCTGGAAGCTTACCCTCGCAGAGCACGAACGCATCTTCCGACTTTATTCATAAGGTTATTTCCCCACCAGGATATAACTGGGTTATCCTCAGCTAATTACCACGGAAGGATCGTCCTCGGCGAAGTTCTTCTTATCCCCCAGCGGAGTTCATCAAAATCTTCCAACAACACGTCAATGGTATCCCCAGCGGAGTTATCATCAACCTCAGCAGAGTACCTCTCTTTCCCCACAGAGTTCACTCCCCGCAGAGTAATCTATTCGCCAAGTTTATTCCCCAACGGAGTCATCTTCTCCTACCAGTATTCTTGCAACCATCATCCCCAGCGAACACAAAGAACTCTACTCTTCCAACACCAGCCCAGGATTTGAACTCCCGGAACCCGTCAAGGATTTATTTTCCTAGACAAAAATACATTCATGAACATCATATCTTCATACATTATAGCATGCATACGCATCATACAACACGAATCTCATTTATTTTTGAGAACATCTTAAAATCATGCAGTTCATGCATCATGAAATTGCATACAACTAATGCTTTGCCTTTTCAGGAAAAGGTCAATCAAAAGATGATTACCATCTACCTTTATAGTTCCAGGTCAACACCGGTAACAAGTCGGGAAAATTCTGTAGACGACTGATCGTGGGTTAATATTCGAAACCAAACAGGACAATTATCTACTTGATCATCCTCGGGCAACCCTACACCGGTTCCTTTTCTTTCAAAAGAAGTCTTACACGGGCTCATCAACAGGAAACCCTACACAGGTTCCTTCTCATCCTCAGATGTAGTTTACACGAACTCATCATCAGACAACCCTACACCGGTTCCTTCTCAATTTTCAGAAGAAGTCTTACACGGACTTATCTCAAGATGACCTTACCCCGGTTCATCAAGAAGTTTCACACGAACTTACCCTGCAGTAACCTTACCCCGGTTCCTCCAGAAGTCTTACATGGACTTATCCTGAAATAACCTTACCCCGGTTCCTCCAGAAGTTCTATACGAACTTATCCCAAAGAAACCCTACACAGGTTCTCTCTCTCCAGACGTAGTTTTACACGGACTCGTCATCAGAAACCCTACCCAGGTTTTACCTCTTCCCAAAGATGCAGTTTTACACGGACTCGTCATCAGTAACCTTACACAGGTTTCCTTCTCAACTCCAGATGTAGTTTTACACGGACTCGTCGTCAAAGAAACCCTACACAGGTTCTCTCTTTTCAAGGATGCAGTTTTACACGGACTCGTCATCGGAAACCCTACACAGGTTTTATTTCTTCCAGGATACAGTTTTACACGGACTCATCATGAGGCGACCCTACCCTGGTTCCCTTTCTCTTTTCAGATGCAGTTTTACACGGGCTCATCCTCAAAGTAACCCTACGCAGGTTCCTTCCCCATTTCAAATGCAGTTTTACACGGCCTCGTCGTCAAGAAACCCTACACAGGTTTCCCTCCTCCAAAGATGAAGTTTTACATGAGCTCATCACCAGGCAACCCTACACAGGGCACGTCTGAAGGGTTAAAGACTCGATTCCTGTATCCGGCCAGGGCACATCTACATAAAGGGTTTAAAGATTCGATACCTGTATCCAGCCAGGGCACATCTACACGAAGAGTTTGAAGATCAACCCCTGTAACAGGCCAGGTAACTATTTTTCTTTCTCAGGTACGCAAGTTCTCGCTAAGGAATCTCTTACGCGATCGACACCTGATGGCATCTATAAGCCCATCTCCACAACTACCATTACAGTCCCAAATGGCATCCATAAGCCCGTTCCCGACAAGGTTCTGTCACATCTCCAGATGGCATCTATAAGCCCATCCTCCTATCCATCAGTCTCCAAATGGCATCTGTAAGCCCATTCTCGCTATCACAATGATGATACTCTACTATGTGAGTGCAAATTTCTGGGCACTCTAGTGTTCAATCATCTTCCACCTTCGGATTACGAAAGGCACGCCAGCCAATCTACATCCTCAGGTCTAAGAAGATTGAACAGGGGCAACTGTTGTACCCCAAAATTTGCCCTCCCATATTCTTCAAGATTTGCCAAGATCATGGTTCAAAATCTCTCAAGGGTTGCACAGTCCAATTGCCCCCTAACACAGTCAAAACTAGGGTTTTGGTTCTGACAAAGAAGTTGAGGTTTCCAAGGGTCCAATCAAGTCCCACATGCCTATATACATTGTCAAGCATCCATATGTCAAATTTCAAGATTCACAGCATCAAGTTGCACAGTCAAAAACCCTAAGTGCTCCATAGTCAACTGCAGGGGCAAAATGGTCATTTGACAGTCAAAAATCAAAATTTTTGGTCAACATCTTATTTTGAAGCCACAATCATCATTTGATCAATTCTTGATCACGACTCTCAAAGCATGGCTCAAAAAGTCTCAAGATGCAAAAGTTTCTATTTTTGGACAGTTGAAAAAGTCAACTGCAAATTGACCAAGGCATAACTTCTTCATGGTTTATTATAAAAATTCCATCCAAAGCTCATTTCGAAGAGGATGACATTTCCTACAACTCATCTTCACACTTCAAGTCCAAGAAATGCTCTCACAAAAAGTTATCAATTTCAACATTATAGGTCATTTTCAAAAGTCAACAAAAAGGCACTATAAGTCAAAGACCATTACTTGAGATTGGTAAATCAAAATGACATGGGACCAAAGGAATTGGTTAGAGGACTTCAAGACCTTTCCAAAATGTCCAAGAACATGATCATAACTTCAAAATTGAGCAAGATATGCATTGGAGAAGTTGGGAAATGTTTGGGAATTTTGAAAAGTCAACTTTGCCTAAAACACTTCAAAATTGCTAATGGGCCTCAAATTCTTCCTTGAATCATTACCCAAAGCATATGCACGACCCATTGAGCTCAAAGGGATTTATTTTCTTATTTTTAATTAATTAATTGAATTTTTATTCTTATTAATTCATTTAATTAGATTTAATTATGAGAAAATATCAAATCATGCTTTTTAAATCTTTTTTGTGCAGCAAATCAAACTAGGGCAAGGTGGCAAATCGTTTCACATTCAAAAAGGGAAGATTTTCCATGATTGGCAAGAGTTTCAATGGAAAAAGATTGAAATTGATATGTTGAAAATCAAATCTTCAAATCATCAATTCATGGACCTTGGGCTTGTTTTTTTGACCTAATCACGTTCAGATACAAAGGCATAGTGAAACCCTATTAAAAGATACACGAAAAGCTGCTCAAGAACATAGAACAAAGTTGCAATTTTTCATAGAAATTTTGAAAACTGATTTCGTATTTGCAGGATCATTCAAAGCCTAAAACCTATTCCAAACCCTTGCTGAGACTTCTTTGAACGTGTTGCAACCACTTTCCAGTCTCCATACTCCAAGAATTGGTAGAATAGAGTCACGTTTATCACAAACTTTTCCATAATCGTTTTTTAATTTCCATGCATTATTCATGTGTTTTATTTGTTGATTTACACTAATAATGATGTTCTGAAGCGATTGGCATAGGTTAATTGACCTAACTCAGCCTGAATCCAAATCTGCCATTAAAGGATATTAGGTTTTCCGAACGTCCAAATTAGGGCTTTCTTGGTATGGAAAAATTAGACCACCAGACTTATACAGCTGAATTCGTGGCAACAAGACGAATCCATTGATGACATCGCGCCCTTTTTATATTGAAGCATATTCTATTCGCTATTTTTACAGGTTGCACTTAGTGGGGGTTTAAAACCCCCGCTACTTGTTTTATGTTTACAGGGAAAAGATGAAGAAGAAGCATAGGTGTCCAGGCGTGAGTGGAAGATTCAAACTGCGCGCGTAATTTTTTTGTTTTTTATATCATTAACATTGTTTTTCTTACATAATGATTGTTTTCCATTAAATATCCAAACGCGTGCAATGGCTCAGATGGTGGGAATATGGCTTGGTAAACGCTGGGACCTGGGTTCGATCCCCAGGTCCCCCATATAATTTGTTCTATTTTGTCACACAATGTTCATATGCAGCGCCTCCTTCAAAGCTTCATCATGCGTCCTCACGCGTAGCTTGCCAAGTGGCCTTAATCACTCATCCAATGGCCACAAAACGAGATCCATAGTACACTCCAGTCAACAGCATGTACCCAATCAGAAAGTCAACGAGGCCTTTGGCTTAATGGGCCAGGATTTCTTCAACAAACCTCCATTCTGGGCCTGATACCCCCCATGGTTTGCATATTTTTAATTTTTATTTGATTTTCTTTTCTAATTCTTTTTAATGTTATAATTATTTCTTTTTTACCATAAAATAATTTTCACAATAATAAATCAGAAACTGAAAAAATGTTTATTTTTTATTAATATTAAATTCACCATTAAGATATTTTTTGTAAATAAACTCTAACAATTAATTAGATTAATTTAGGTTTTAATTTTGACATTTTTCTTAATAAATAAAGTACATAGAATTAGGTTTTGACATTTTATTCTTTTTCTTAATTAAATCATTTTTCTTATTATTTATTATTCTTATTAATTATTATTTTTGTAAATAAACATGTAATTTAATTAATTAGTGTAAATTAGATTAACTTGAATATTTTCTTAAAAAATTAAAAACAATCTAGAATTAGGGTTTCCATTCAATTTCAATTTTCTTTATTTCATAAATACAAAAAAAACCTAAAAACATTTCTTTTCTTTAATTAAATAATAATTAGACTTTAATTTCAATTTAATTTCAAAAGGGTCAAAACTCTCGGACGTCCTAACTTTTATTCTTTCGCACGTTATTCCTTTTTCTTTTCGAATATTATGTAACTGCTCAAGGATTATAATAGTGATTAGGTCTTTTTACTTTCCGCATTTTTATCAAACGGGTCTTTGTAATTTGGCGATGTATAGATCCGCGCCTTGTAATAGCGTAGGTTTTATATTTCCGCATTTAAATTTCCGCACTCTTAACTGCTAAAATTTTATGAAAGAATGAATGGCTAATTAAAAACAAGCGTAGCTCACAATGATGCATGATCAAAGATAAACTTAACATGAAAACAACACACAAATTCACACACCACTCTTAGGGTACGCCTCATCTGTTGCCTTACCATCAAAACGTGGTCGTCGAGTATAGGACGTTTTAGTAAGTCCTTATGTCCAGGATCCAGTTGCCTCGAAACGGTTGCATCGGATTAAAAAAGGATCAAGGGCATAAGGGTAGCTTCTAAGGTGTCCTACTGTTGCTCTGGTGACCACACTGTCCCTACAAACAAATTGACCCGAACACCTCCAACGGTGGTTCTACCTACCTCTCAATGGTGGGATGGCACTACCTTAAGGACTTCTACACAGCTTAATTCCTTAGGGTAGGTAGATGACTCATAGATACTTGCTCTATTCAAAAACAAATCAAAACTCTTTTCACACCGACACTTTCAAAAAGCTTTCAAAACAATTTTTCAAACACTCTTGAGGACTGATACAAGAGTTATTCAGAAATCTTTAAACGAAACTTTTTCAAACCCACTCACAATTGAAAAGCAAACACTTTTGAAAACATAATGAGCAAGTATCTAAGAGCCCATGGATAACCATGGATAGAAAGGGTGCTAACACCTTCCCTTTCTATAAATCTACCTCCCGAACCGAGAGATAATCTCATAAGGAATTTTGCTGTGCTTTTGTCCTGTCCATATTGGAGAAAATAAAAGACGGTGGCGACTCTTGCTTACTGCGACATTTCGCGAACTAGCTTTAAACAGTCAGTTCGAAATCCACCGATCACAGAACTGGCGACTCTGTTGGGGATACCTACAAAGTGAGGTGTACCTTAGGACTAGGATCACTTGTGTTTTCAATTGTCTGAATTGTTTGCTTTATTATTGTGGGAACTGTCTTGGGAGTTCTATAGATCCTAACCCGGATCTGGGGATACCTTCTTAGAAAGTAGCAACAAGGCTGTGAGGGAACTGTGCGGGGTATACCGACATGGTTGAAGCAGTCTGCTACGTTGATGTGGCACTTTGGTGAGTACCGGTAACCCTTGAGTCCAGTCAAGGAGAGTACGGGGCCGCCGCATGGTGTTGTGAAGCATCAACTGACCTTAGGAACCTTAATTGAACCATCTTGGCCTCTTTAGGGTAGTGAGATAACTGACTTTGGTGCAGTCCGAGGTTGGTTGATACTCGATACTACACTCAATTGAGGGTTGTTTTCTTGGAATATTTCGGTCGCCAGTTCAGTGGCTAAATCGAAACGCTGAACAATGAAAACAATCCAATGATATTGGGACCCTTAGAACCCGGTTACTTCAGATAGGACAGGTTTTGAGCCCACCAACTTCAAGAGGGTAGTACCCAAACTTCATGCTGGCCTAAACTCTAAGGGCTGTCTTGTGTGACTTGTGTGCTTTCAAACTTGACTACTTGCATGCTTGTTATCTAACACACCGGTTTCTTACAGGTTTTGTTTACAGTCCTTAATTGGGACTCATAACAGGGTTTACCTACATCACCCCATGCATAGCATAACATCATACCATCACATACATCCTACATAAGGACTAATCCATTTCAAGGATCTCAAGGGTTTGTGATGCAGGTCATGATGAATCAAATGTCTAGCAAGGGGCAAAGGGGATTTATTTTCCTATAGCCAAGGTTAATGACTTGATTCAGGGGCTATGACCCACTCGATATGGTGAGCCTTGACTCTTGAAGAAGGACTCTCAACAACATGAAGTTCCTTCAATCAAGCTACCCAAATTCAAATTCTAACAAGTTTCTCTGTTTACCCCGCGAGATCCTTGAAAACATTGCATGCATGTCATGCATTACAGGTACTCCTTTTTTGACAGGTCACTTACCTTCTTCGCTGTTTATTTCAGCAATCATCATGAATCCTGAATCATCCAATGAACAAGCTATCAAGGCCCTCCAGGCCCAGAACGCCCAGTTCCAAGAGTTGGTGACGAGCCTAGCCCAGGGTCAACAGGAGTTGAAGACTCTGATACAGAAGAAGAAGAAGAAGAGGACGGTGTTGTTCAACCCTAGACGCAAATCTGGGAATGGATCACGAAATGAGGCTAAGCTGACTACCCCATCTGTTGGAAAAGACAGTCCCCATGAGAGAGAGGTTCCTAGTCCAGTGGTCTCCGACAACGAGACGGATTTCAATGATGAACAATACCCTCCTGCTGAGGACAGGTACAAACAACTCGAGGACCGGTTAAGTGCTATGGAGATACAAAAGGTGCCCGGCCTGGACTTCAAAGATCTAGGTCTGTCTTCTGGGGTAGTGATCCCACACAAATTCAAGGCACCTGCCTTCACAAAGTACGACGGGGCATCCTGTCCTAAGCTGCATCTCAGGTCTTACATAAGGAGGATCCAACCCTACACGGCTGACAAGAATTTATGGATTCACTTCTTTCAGGATAGTCTGTCAGGAACTCAACTCGACTGGTTCTATCAACTGAATGGAGCCAACATCCGCAGCTGGGAGGACTTGGCCACTGCATTCTACAAGCAGTATCAATACAATGCCGACCTTGCTCCCATACGCACTCAGCTTCAGGGGATGTCTATGGGTGCAAGCGAAGGTTTTAAAGAATACGCGCAAAAATGGAGGGACCTTGTTGGAAGGGTACAACCACCTCTGACTGATCGGGAACTTGTCGATATGTTCTTGGGGACCCTGTCTGGGCCGTTCTTCAACCATCTGATTGGAAATTTGTCTGCCGGGTTTACAGATTTAATTTTGACTGGGGAAAGAATTGAAGTTGGCATCAAGGCTGGGAAGATTCAAGAAGCCACACCTTCTGATGCTCACAAAAAGCCTTACATGGGGAAGAAAGAGTCTAATGCTGCATACAGTCAAAAGAGTCGTCGTGACCAACATGCAGGGGCAGTCATGATCTTTGGTTCTGCACCACGCTGCCAACCACAAAAGGGAAATCAGCGAAGGCCAGACGAGCCTGAAAGACAATTCACTAACATCAACATGCCATTGTCACAAGCACTGCAGCACATGTTGAAAATGAATCTGATTGCGGTGATCAACCCTCCTGCAAATCCCAAGACCTCCTCTCCAAACTACAACCCAGAAGCGAGGTGTGCTTACCATTCTGATAGCCCGGGGCACGATACTGAGGATTGTTGGGCGCTAAAATACAAGATCCAGAATATGATCGACGCTAAGGAGATCGAATTCGAGCCTGCTGAAACTCCCAATGTGATCACTGCTCCCTTGCCAAAGCATGGCTAGGATTGAAAAAACTTTTGTTCATTCGAATGTTCAAGTTGTAATTTTCTTTTGATTGTTCAAACATTTTATTTCATGTCAAACTTGGTTATTTCATTAATGCATTCTACGTGTCTGTTTTGAAGTAATTGTGTTCATTATATTCAAAATTGCTATTATTTTTGATGTTCAACTCTCAATTAATAATTCTAAGCCTCTTGAGGGAGGATGACGAAAACGATACCACAATTTACAGTATGCTTTTGAACAGACCCCGCTGATGAGGTACAAGTATTGTTTCAATTCCTAAACACTGGAGTTATAAGGATGATAATCCCTCGTCAACCCCTCTGAGCCAAAGAAGTAGGAGTTTTTTCTTTTCGAAAATTGAAACCCTTAATCATAACCTGGGGCAGGGTAGTTCTCTCAGCTGATCCAAGTGCACAACGAATGGCACCAAAGAGGTCCTTACAAAACAAAAGACAGTGATGGTTCCAAATAATCATAAAGACAGGCAGTCATTACTTCTCAAAATAGAAGCCTAACAAGTAAAAACCTATGAAGGAGACTTACAAAGCTAGGGCATCCCGCTGATTGTAATCACAAAAGAAACAGTTCAGGCAAAAAAAACAGGGATAATGAAATCAAAAAGAAAAAAAGGTACTACAAACCCTCAACAAAAAAGGGAAATGACTGCCTATTCTAAACTGTCAAAATCCGAACCATCACCGGAATATCAGGACAAAGACTCAAACAAGGTCTAATGCATGATCAGCTGAGTTTAGATTTGAAGAACATCACGAAGAGCGGGTGGGTACAAATAAACTTGAGCCTTTATCCATTGTTTCTTAAACCGTGAACCAGGCCACGCTACAACCCTTAAAAGTCCTAGCTGAAGCATGGGTTAGTTCGAAAGCATACTGTTACCAAAGGTATCCTGACTCCTTAAGGCTTGCGGTAAAATAACGAGTTGACATCACATTTTACAAAAAAAATCACTTGTTTTTATGAAAAAAGGCATTTTCAAAAAACTTCAAGACAGACATGAGCTTTGCATTTTAAAATAACATTGCTTGCACATGACTCTTTGTTTGAACAACATAGAAGTTCGCACGACGAATGTCTAATGAACAAAAGCACCTCCAATCAAGGGGCATGGCATGATCATTGTCTGTCATCTGGGGCAGTTAAGTCAAGATTCGGAGAATCTCTCAAGGGCCAAATAACCAGGGGCAAATCTCCGCCTGAGTCACTTGGGGCATTGGACATGAATTCCAGCGACGAATCTTGCATGATCAACGAAGATCTTCTGATGTTATGGTAACACAACACTAATAACAGTGACAACTCCCTGCACTCTGAGAGCATGGACATAGTCGAAAAAAATACTACGCATAATAAAAGACCCGCTAGGTTGACACACCTAGGCAAAAATAAGGGCTTCCCGGCGAACCAAAAGGGTTCGGGCTAAATAAGGGGTGAAAATGAAAAAAAATCTGTACACTCGGCAAGTCGAAAACCTGAAAAGGCGGCTTGGGCAAAAATGGATGTCCCGGTGGACTGAAAACCCGAAAGGGCAGTCCAGGCAAAAATTAGGGATCAAAGCGTACGACTATGTCCTGTCATCTTACCAGAAGGAAGATTTGCCAATCAACAGTTATCGAGACTTCAACAGGTACCTTTTCTCCAGCAGAAACTGGGGCAATACGAGTTGTCTAAGCAATCTAATTGCTCTGTCCACCAAGGTACCAAGGTAAGTTCGGCTGAAGAATGTAACCAAGATATCTTAATTCCCCAGAGAGTGAGCCAAGATTCAACAATTCTCCCCAAGTTGTTGACCTCCCATCAGCCCTGAACAAGGCACAATATCTCCAGCAAGTCAGCCATACTCTCCCCAAGCAGAGTTAGCCTACTGTCAGCCTCAAGGAAGTTGGGTATCCCCATCAGATCTCAATATTCTCTAGCGGTATACAGACATTCCTAACAAGCATCCCCGACAGTCTTGATCTAAGATTGTTCCCCGGCGGAATACCAAACATCCAATGGAGCCATTCCCCAGCCCAATCTGAAAAGTTTCCCCAGGAAAGCGGAATCCATCTCCCCAGCTTGAAGCTTATCCCCAGTAGATTCTGGAAGCTTACCCTTGCAGAGCACGAACGCATCTTCCGGCTTTATTCAGAAGGTTATTTCCCCACCAGGATATAATTGGGTTATCTTCAGCTAATTACCACGGAAGGATCATCCTCGGCGAAGTTCTTCTGATCCCCCAACGGAGTTCGTCAAAATCTTCCAACAACACGTCAATGGTATCCCCAGCGGAGTTATCATCAACCTCAGCAGAGTACCTCTCTTTCCCCACAGATTTCACTCCCCGCAGAGTAATCTATTCGCCAAGTTTATTCCCCAACGGAGTCATCTTCTCCTACCGGTATTCTTGCAACCATCATCCCCAGCGGACACAAAGAACTCTACTCTTCAAACACCGGCCCAGGATTTGAACTCCCGGCACCCGTCAAGGATTTATTTTCCTAGACAAAAATACATTCATGAACATCATATCTTCATACATTATAGCATGCATATGCATCATACAACACGAATCTCATTTATTTTTGAGAACATCTTAAAATCATGCAGTTCATGCATCATGAAATTGCATACAACTAATGCTTTGCCTTTTCAGGAAAAGGTCAATCAAAAGATGATTACCATCTACCTTTACAGTTCCAGGTCAACACCGGTAACAAGCCAGGAAAATTCTGTAGACGACTGATCGTGGGTTAATATCCGAAACCAAACAGGACAATTATCTACTTGATCATCCTCGGGCAACCCTACACCGGTTCCTTTTCTTTCAAAAGAAGTCTTACACGGGCTCATCAACAGGCAACCCTACACAGGTTCCTTCTCAACCTCAGATGTAGTTTACACGAACTCATCATCAGGCAACCCTACACCGGTTCCTTCTCAATTTTCAGAAGAAGTCTTACACGGACTTATCTCAAGATGACCTTACCCCGGTTCATCAAGAAGTTTCACACGAACTTACCCTGCAGTAACCTTACCCCGGTTCCTCCAGAAGTCTTACATGGACTTATCGCGAAATAACCTTACCCCGGTTCCTCCAGAAGTTTTACACAAACTTATCCCAAAGAAACCCTACACATGTTCTCTCTCTCCGGACGTAGTTTTACACGGACTCGTCATCAGAAACCCTACCCAGGTTTTACCTCTTCCCAAAGATGCAGTTTTACATGGACTCATCATCAGTAACCTTACACAGGTTTCCTTCTCAACTGCAGATGTAGTTTTACACGGACTCGTCGTCAAAGAAACCCTACACAGGTTCTCTCTTTTCAAGGATGCAGTTTTACACGGACTCGTCATCGGAAACCCTACACAGGTTTTATTTCTTCCAGGATACAGTTTTACACTGACTCATCATGAGGCGACCCTACCCCGGTTCCCTTTCTCTTTTCAGATGCAGTTTTACACGGGCTCATAATCAAAGTAACCCTACACAGGTTCCTTCCCCATTTCAAATGCAGTTTTACACGGCCTCGTCGTCAAGAAACCCTACACAGGTTTCCCTCCTCCAAAGATGAAGTTTTACATGAGCTCATCACCAGGCAACCCTACACAGGGCACGTCTGAAGGGTTAAAGACTCGATTCCTGTATCCGGCCAGGGCACATCTACATAAAGGGTTTAAAGATTCCATACCTGTATCCAGCCAGGGCACATCTACACGAAGAGTTTGAAGATCAACCCCTGTAACAGACCAGGTAACTATTTTTCTTTCTCAGGTACGCAAGTTCTCGCTAAGGAATCTCTTACGCGATCGACACCTGATGGCATCTATAAGCCCATCTCCACAACTACCATTACAGTCCCAAATGGCATCCATAAGCCCGTTCCCGACAAGGTTCTGTCACATCTCCAGATGGCATCTATAAGCCCATCCTCCTATCCATCAGTCTCCAAATGGCATCTGTAAGCCCATTCCCGCTATCACAATGCTGATACTCTACTATGTGAGTGCAAATTTCTGGGCACTCTAGTGTTCAATCATCTTCCACCTTCGGATTACGAAAGGCACGCCAGCCAATCTACATCCTCAGGTCTAAGAAGATTGAACAGGGGCAACTGTTGTACCCCAAAATTTGCCCTCCCATATTCTTCAAGATTTGCGAAGATCATGGTTCAAAATCTCTCAAGGGTTACACAGTCCAATTGCCCCCTAACACAGTCAAAACTAGGGTTTTGGTTCTGACAAATAAGTTGAGGTTTCCAAGGGTCCAATCAAGTCCCACATGCCTATATACATTGTCAAGCATCCATATGTCAAATTTCAAGATTCACAGCATCAAGTTGCACAGTCAAAAACCCTAAGTGCTCCACAGTCAACTGCAGGGGCAAAATGGTCATTTGACAGTCAAAAGTCAAAATTTTTGGTCAACATCTTATTTTGAAGCCACAATCATCATTTGATCAATTCTTGATCACGATTCTCAAAGCATGGCTCAAAAAGTCTCAAGATGCAAAAGTTTCTATTTTTGGACAGTTGAAAAAGTCAACTGCAAATTGACCAAGGCATAACTTCTTCATGGTTTATCAGAAAAATTCTATCCAAAGCTCATTTTGAAGAGGATGACATTTCCTACAACTCATCTTCACACTTCAAGTCCAAGAAATGCTCTCACAAAAAGTTATCAATTTCAACATTATAGGTCATTTTCTAAAGTCAACAAAAAGGCACTTTAAGTCAAAGACCATAACTTGAGATTGGTAAATCAAAATGACATGTTACCAAAGGAATTGGTTAGAGGACTTCAAGACCTTTCCAAAATGTCCAAGAACATGATCATAGCTTCAAAATTGAGCAAGATATGCATTGGAGAAGTTGGGAAATTTTTGGGAATTTTGAAAAGTCAACTTTGCCTAAAACACTTCAAAATTGCTAATGGGCCTCAAATTCTTCCTTGAATCATTACCCAAAGCATATGCACAACCCATTGAGCTCAAAGGGATTTATTTTCTTATTTTTAATTAATTAATTGAATTTTTATTCTTATTAATTCATTTAATTAGATTTAATTATGAGAAAATATCAAATCATGCTTTTTAAATCTTTTTAGTGCAGCAAATCAAACTAGGGCAAGGTGGCAAATCGTTTCACATTCAAAAAGGGAAGATTTTCCATGATTGGCAAGAGTTTCAATGGAAAAAGATTGAAATTGATATGTTGAAAATCAAATCTTCAAATCATCAATTCATGGACCCTGGACTTGTTTTTTTGACCTAATCACGTTCAGATACAAAGGCATAGTGAAACCCTATTAAAAGATACACGAAAAGCTGCTCAAGAACATAGAACAAAGTTGCAATTTTTCATAGAAATTTTGAAAACTGATTTCGTATTTGCAGGATCATTCAAAGCCTAAAACCTATTCCAAACCCTTGCTGAGACTTCTTTGAACGTGTTGCAACCACTTTCCAGTCTCCATACTCCAAGAATTGGTAGAATAGAGTCACGTTTATCACAAACTTTTCCATAATCGTTTTTTAATTTCCATGCATTATTCATGTGTTTTATTTGTTGATTTACACTAATAATGATGTTCTGAAGCGATTGGCATAGGTTAATTGACCTAACTCGGCCTGAATCCAAATCTGCCATTAAAGGATATTAGGTTTTCAGAACGTCCCAATTAGGGCTTTCTTGGTATGGAAAAATTAGACCACCAGACTTATACAGCTGAATTCGTGGCAACAAGACGAATCCATTGATGACATCGCGCCCTTTTTATATTGAAGCATATTCTATTCGCTATTTTTACAGGTTGCACTTAGTGGGGGTTTAAAACCCCCGCTACTTGTTTTATGTTTACAGGGAAAAGATGAAGAAGAAGCATAGGTGTCCAGGCGTGAGTGGAAGATTCAAACCGCGCGCGTAATTTTTTTGTTTTTTATATCATTAACATTGTTTTTCTTACATAATGATTGTTTTCCATTAAATATCCAAACGCGTGCAATGGCTCAGATGGTGGGAATATGGCTTGGTAAACGCTGGGACCTGGGTTCGATCCCCAGGTCCCCCATATAATTTGTTCTATTTTGTCACACAATGTTCATATGCAGCGCCTCCTTTAAAGCTTCATCATGCGTCCTCACGCGTAGCTTGCCAAGTGGCCTTAATCACTCATCCAATGGCCACAAAACGAGATCCATAATACACTCCAGTCAACAGCATGTACCCAATCAGAAAGTCAACGAGGCCTTTGGCTTAATGGACCAGGATTTCTTCAACAAACCTCCATTCTGGGCCTGATACCCCCCATGGTTTGCATATTTTTAATTTTTATTTGATTTTCTTTTCTAATTCTTTTTAATGTTATAATTATTTCTTTTTTACCATAAAATAATTTTCACAATAATAAATCAGAAACTGAAAAAATGTTTATTTTTTATTAATATTAAATTCACCATTAAGATATTTTTTGTAAATAAACTCTAACAATTAATTAGATTAATTTAGGTTTTAATTTTGACATTTTTCTTAATAAATAAAGTACATAGAATTAGGTTTTGACATTTTATTCTTTTTCTTAATTAAATCATTTCTCTTATTATTTATTATTCTTATTAATTATTATTTTTGTAAATAAACATGTAATTTAATTAATTAGTGTAAATTAGATTAACTTGAATATTTTCTTAAAAAATTAAAAACAATCTAGAATTAGGGTTTCCATTCAATTTCAATTTTCTTTATTTCATAAATACAAAAAAAACCTAAAAACATTTCTTTTCTTTAATTAAATAATAATTAGACTTTAATTTCAATTTAATTTCAAAAGGGTCAAAACTCTCGGACGTCCTAACTTTTATTCTTTCGCACGTTATTCCTTTTTCTTTTCGAATATTATGTAACTGCTCAAGGATTATAATAGTGATTAGGTCTTTTTACTTTCCGCATTTTTATCAAACGGGTCTTTGTAATTTGGCGATGTATAGACCCGCGCCTTGTAATAGCGTAGGTTTTATATTTCCGCATTTAAATTTCCGCACTCTTAACTGCTAAAATTGCATGAAAGAATGAATGGCTAATTAAAAACAAGCGTAGCTCACAATGATGCATGATCAAAGATAAACTTAACATGAAAACAACACACAAATTCACACACCACTCTTAGGGTACGCCTCATCTGTTGCCTTACCATCAAAACGTGGTTGTCGAGTATAGGACGTTTTAGTAAGTCCTTATGTCCAGGATCCAGTTGCCTCGGATTAAAAAAGGATAAAGGGCATAAGGGTAGCTTCTAAGGTGTCCTATTGTTGCTCTGGTGACCACACTGTCCCTACAAACGAATTGACCCGAACACCTCCAACGGTGGTGCTACCTACCTCTCAATGGTGGGATGGCACTACCTTAAGGACTTCTACACAGCTTAATTCCTTAGGGTAGGTAGATGACTCATAGATACTTGCTCTATTCAAAAACAAATCAAAACTCTTTTCACACCGACACTTTCAAAAAGCTTTCAAAACAATTTTTCAGACACTCTTGAGGACTGATACAAGAGTTATTCAGAAATCTTTAAACGAAACTTTTTCAAACCCACTCACAATTGAAAAGAAAACACTTTTGAAAACACAATGAGCAAGTATCTAAGAGCCCATGGATAACCATGGATAGAAAGGGTGCTAACACCTTCCCTTTCTATAAATCTACCTCCCGAACCGAGAGATAATCTCATAAGAAATTTTGTTGTGCTTTTGTCATGTCCATATTGGAGAAAATAAAAGACGGTGGCGACTCTTGCTTACCGCGACATTTCACGAACCAGCTTTAAACAGTCAGTTCTAAATCCACCGATCACACCCCATACACAACATTAACTTCTTTCTTCGCAGCAAAAGGTTTCTTGACAGGATTGGCAGTGGAGGTAGATGCCACAAAGATCTTCACACTTTTGATACCACTTTCAACTCTTTCTCTGGTTAAGATTAATTTGGTGAACCCAGAAGAAGAGCAGCCCACCAATAGATTAAAGAAAGGACCAGATAATGTGCCCATGAACATGTCAATGTGTACCCTATCAGTCAAGGGAGGTTAGACCCTACTAGCAAGGTCTCTCCACTTCTGCACATACTCTTTTAATCCCTCATTCTTCCCCATGGTCATATCTTGCAATTGAACCCTTGTCGGTGCCAAGTCGGTGTTTTACTGATATTGATGGTAGAAGGCAGTAGCTAGAACCTCCCAAGTATTGATACGAGAGCCATCCAACTGATAAAACCATTCAAGTTGTGTTCCAGCCAGACTTTCTTTGAAAAAGTGAATCCATAAATTTTTATCGGCAGTGTGAGGCTGTATCTTGCACACATAAGACTTCAAATGGAGCTTTGGACAATAGACTCCATCGTATTTTGCAAAGGTTGGTATTTTGAATTTGTGGGGAATGACTACCCCAGAGATTAAGCCCAAATTGTCAAAATTTAAACTGGGGACGGCTTGGATTTCAACAACTTTCAACCTGTCTTCTAACTACTTGTATTTGATGTCTGCGGGTGGATACTTTTCGTTGAAATAATCATCATCAGATTCTTGATCATTGGCATATTCAGCCTGAGTACTCTTGACCTCTCTAACCTGGTTCTCATCCTCTTTAGATGAGTCTTCGCCTACTGGGAACTGACGGATTATCTCCTTAAACCTTCTACCCATGTTGAGTAGAGCTTTCTTCTTTGACTTCTTCTTAGCGGCCAACAAAGCCATCATATCTTGCCTCCCCTTGCCAGGGTGAGCAAAGCTTCTTGAAATTGAGAATTCTGGGTTTGGAGATCCGTCACAGTTTTCTCTAGATCCATCTTGCTGAAATAAACAGCAGAGAGATAAGGAAACCTGTTATGCGACAACCTGTCATGTTATGATGCATGGAATATGTATATGCAAATGATTTCAAGGATTAATGAAATTTAAATTTGTCTAGACAAAATAATGAACAAACTTTAACTTTCATTTAGTCAAAACAAGGAAGATTACATTATGCCCCTTGGGCTTACAAAATAACTTTCTATGATAAAAAGACCGAACGCATCCTCTTTGGTGCGAGATAAGCATTCACATTCTGCTCTTCTTGTAGCTGTTTCGTAAGCTCTAAGACCCTCTTCTCAGTAGCATAGAACTAAGCCTCAAAAGTATCTCGTTCTTCCTTCAGCTGGATCCAACCCTTTTATAAGTCTTTGAGAGAGGTAGGCATGTCGTGATGGAGGAGATTGTAGGGAACATCTCCTTCGACCACAGGCTCCACGATAACCGGTAAGATGGAGGGAAAAGGCATCACAACTTTCTGAGAATGAGATCGTACCCATTTAGGGTAAGGCTCGAGGGGAATGGAATTCTTGTGTCCTAACGTCTTACTATCCACTATGTTTACCATCCTCCATGCTCGGATAAACCTCTGATGGTAACCTTGATTATCATTCTCGTAGTCGAACACCAGTCCTTGGATAAGCATCTCATGGGGACCATCCCTTCGGGCGTAACCAAACCGTCTTAAGGCTAAACAAGGGTTGTAAGTGATACCTCCTCTAATTCCAAGCAAAGGGATATTAGGGAACTCCCCACAATGGTCGATGATAGTAACATTCTCCAAAGAGCGGGAACACCAATGAATATCTGAATGTCTGAGTGTCATTAACCTATGGGACCAACTTAAACCTTGCTTGTTCTTCAATATAAATTGGGGAAGATGCAAAATAAACCATCTTTCCAAGAGAGCAGTACAACACATGAGGGTACCTCTTTTCCTCGTGGTATGAGTGTGAAAGGAATGAAGGATATCCCCTAGCAAAGTAGGCACTGGGTTACGAGACATGTAGATTTTAACGGCGTTGATATCTATGAGTTGGTCAGGATTCAGAAACAAAACCATCCCATAGATGAGGAGAGCCACGATTTCCTCAAAGGCTTGTAAGTCTAAGTAATTCCAACAACTTTGGGCTTTCTCAAACAAGAACCTTGCTAGGAAGCCTTTGACACCACTCCTGGTTTCCCAATTAGTTGTGATATCAGATGGTTGCAAGTGTAGAGCTTGAGCAATCTCTTCTGGCTTTGGATCTCTTTCCGTACCGTGAAAGGTAGTTGATTGAGAATGGGAATCCTCAAGAGTTTAGAGAATTCTTCCAAAGTAGGCACAAGTTGATAGTTGGGAAACGTGAAGCAATGGCGTAAAGGATCAAAGAACTGAAAAAGCACCTTCATCATGTCCTCATTTGTGTTGGAGGTGACCAAGTTGAGTAGACGACCATTTTTTTTGGTAAATCGAGAATTTTCAGGAATCCTCGATGCTAGTTCTTTGAGTTGAGGAGGGATCTTTAAGATATTGACTTGAATGGTTTTCCTGCGAAGAGAATCCATGTCCTATAAAACAGAACAAAGATAAATCCAAAAATCCTTGAAATGGTTAGTGAGTATGAGTATGATGTTTATGATGCTTATGATGTTATGTACAAGTATATATATACAAACAAAGAAAACAAGTCCTTAGGTTTAGGCTTGCATAGAGTCTCATAGGTAAGTACCCTCTTGAAGTTTAGTTGGCTCAAACCTGTCCTAGTAATAATAACTGGGTTCTAAGGAGCTCAATATCACTGGTTTATTTTCTCGGGCATTGTTTCAGCGTAAGCCTCTTTAATGGAGACCGAAATATCCCAAAAAACCAAATCTCAATGAGTATAGTATTGAGTATCTACCAACTTCGGACTGTACCAAAGCTGATCATCTCACTACGTCCTAATGGCCAAGTTGGTCAAGTAAAGGTTCTAAAAGTTGGTTAGTGCTTCGTGACATCAATCAGCGGCCCTGTATTCTCCTTGACTACTCAAGGGCTACCGGTACCCACAAATATGCCACACTAACGTAGCTGTTGCTTAGACCGTGTCGGTATACCCCGCACAGTTTCCACAATGTATTGCTACTTACCTATAAGGTATCCCAAATCCGGGTGGAGGATTCAAACCTAAACAAAGAACCAAAAATGTAAAGCATACAAGTCAAACAAAGAAAGCAAGTAAATGTGATCTAACCCTAAGGTAACCCCACTTTTTATTATCCCCAGCAGAGTCGCCAGTTCTATGATACGATGGGAGAACTGACTCGAGGTTTTGCGTTTGTGTTTGCAAATGTTGCAGTTTAGCAAGAGTCGCCACCGACTTTTTTTTTATCCAAAAGGAAAGGTGAAAAAGCACAGGAAAGACCTTTAGAGATGTTTTCTTGAGTTCGAGGGGTAGATTATGAAAAGGGAAGGTATTATCACCCTTTTCATCCATTGTTTTCCATGGGCTCTTAGTTACTTGCTAGATCACTTGCTTTTGTTTGAAAATATGTGCTTTGTGTGGTTTTTGAAAGTATTTTGAAAAGGCGCCATCATTTAGGCAAACTTTGTAATAGTTCTTGTTCGTAAGAACTTATATAAAGTGTTGAGCTTTTGAAAATATTCAATGTTAGGAAAGTGTTTTTGAAAGTGTTTGTTTGTGAAAATAGCAAGGATGTTTGTTTTGAAATTGATCAAGTAATTAGGAGCATTCTACCTACTCAAATGTCTTTCTTGTTCATTTTCTTTTCCTTTGACATTGTTGTCTTACCATTGATTTGGTAAGCAACCCTATCTTTGGATGTAAACGGGACGGGCATGGGTCATCGTATAGTCATGATAGCAATGTTGTGAGATATCTTAGCATTTCCTTTTGAGGGACTAAGATCATTTTGAAAGGCAACATTTATAGCGTCATCGAGGGACTATGATCTTGTATTTTGATTGTTTTTGCTAAGACACCCCACATGCATAACATGACCATTTTTTAGGCAACAAGTGGAGTTAACCTTAAGGGTGCATGTGTGAATAGTGTATTTGATTGTATGCATAATTATTTCTTTGAATTAGGGTTTTCTAACATTGGTTTTAGTCTTGCCATACACACCCTAATTACTAACAATATATGAAAGCAATAAAAGTGGAGAAATGTAAAGGCATACGCTATTACAATCATTAGGGGGATGGGGTATACAAATTTACAAATGGGGATTGCAAATTAAAATTCTAGGTTACTATTACAATCACATTGAATAGATAAGAATGTACAGGAAATGTAAAATGTTTGTTTCGTTTTAAAAAAAGAAATAAGTTTTGTTAAAGAAATTTTTTTGTCTTTTTATGTTAAAAGAAAATATAATACGTGAATATGAAATATTTTTGGTATTTTTGATTAATGATAAAATAAAGATGATGGCAAAAAAATAATAAAAGAGAAAGAAAACAGAATCAACGCAAATGTTGAAAATAGAAGAGGTCAGAAGTTCTGACTCTGACTTACTGCACAAACAGAAACAACGTTAGTAGAAATATGGAAGTTCAGAAGTTCTGGATCTTCTGAGAATTCAGAAGCTTTCATAAGTTCTGATGCAAGTGTCAGAACTTTGCCTCTTTCCATTCTAGTCAGAACATCTGCAACTTACTCATTTCTTAACAGAACAGAAGTTGCACACATGACAGTTATGACAAGTTTCAAGAAATATCAGAAACACAAATCAGAAGCAACATGAATTTGCTAATCCTAATTGAGTCCTAATTTCTTTATGAAACTCTGAACTGGAATTCCCTCTATTTAGGCAGGCAGATGCATGAAATCTCAGAATATGTACATCATCAGAATCAGAATATCTACATTGTGTTAAATCTGCAAGATCTGACAATGCTTAATTAGTATGATGAGAGTCAGCAGAAAACTTACCTTGCAGCTGGAAAATACTCTGGGAGCTGGAACCTGGTTCTGACCACTTATGGTGTTCTGAATAGCTTCCTCACGTGTTCAGCAGGTTGGAAACTTTCAGCTTGGATTGTAAATGATTAGAAGATTCTGGAACAGCCAAGGGATAAAGTTTTGATCCTTTGAAGTGGATATTGGTGGAGAATATGTTACTGTTTGATTACATAATTTTGGATGGCTTTTGAATGTATATTAGGAACTGTATGGGTGGTTTTGGTCTGGAAACAACTTGAGAAAAAATGGAGTTTTAATGCAAGAATCAAATGCTAAGGTTTTGTATTTTTGTGTTTGTAATCCTTTTGGCCTCTTGGAATTTTTGCAGGGGTTCAAGGTTTTTTTCTTTCTCAAATTCCACAGCTCTTTCTCAAATTTTTTCCGACCTCTTTTCAATGGCCAAAGGTATTCTATTTATAGGCAAAGGTTTTATAGTTTGGAGGGGTCAAGTGGCACCAACATCATATGCTAGATGCTGACTTTCTCTTGAAGTAAGCTTAAACAAGTGTAGTTCAATGCATCAAGTAGGATGGTTAACAACGCCTAAGTTGGATTTGGCAGCATGAATTAAGGAAAACTCACAAGTGGTTGTGAGCATTAAAGATGATGAGATTTATCAAATCAGAAATCCTACAATGTGATGTTAGAACAAAGTTTGAATCTACTACCCTAAGTTTAAGTTTTGATGATAACAAAATGAAAAGATATATTAATTATGTGATTCATGTAAGAACTATTTGCTACCTAAAATTTACTTTCTATTTTACAGAAACTCTGATGGGTATCAACATGAGAACATCCTCATCAGCATCAGATAATTGGATATCAACATCAGCATCAGAAGATGCTATATCAGAATACCAGAATCAGAAGAACAACTCACACTTATGCTGAAGCTTGATGAACAGATCTGTGCTCAACACTCTGAACTCTGATAAAAGACAACAACAGTTCATCAACACTTAAGCAGCGTCAGAATGAGCCAAAGCCAGAACACGCTTAAGTAGCAACGGTACTGTGCATTCAAGATGAGTTATTACCAACGGCATCATTCCAGACAAGATCTGCTTAATAAGGAAAGATTGTTATTGGCATTGAATCAGAATTATTTCTCCAACGTTCTCAATTTCAATGCTATATAAACAAGTCAATGAAGATTGAATTGGCTAATGCTCTACATCAATTTACACGCCTAAAAGCTAATCATCATCTTCCTTACTCTCAGTTTGCTAAAAGCTCCATAATTCCTTACTCAATTATTTTAGCAATCTAGTTTCCATAAGCTTAATTTGTGTAGTATCACTATTGTGATAAACAGTTTTGTAGAAAACATTCACACACCTAGATTTCAATTCTTTGTAAGAAAGTGATTCCTTGAGAAACCGGTTTGTGGTTTGCATCAAGAAGGCTTTAGCAGTTGTTAAAGCAGATTGTAATATTCAGTTGAATATAGTGGATTAAGACCTCGTTGGAGAGAGGCGAAATCACCTTGACGGGTGGACTGGAGTAGTTTGAGATCAAACGAACCAGGATAAAAATATCGTGTTCATTGCAATTGATTTCCAGTTTTTTACAATTCAACCCCTCTTCTTGTGTTTTTCACTTCTTCAATTGGCATCAGAGCGCCTGGTTCTGAGCTAAAACACTTAACCGTGTCAGTACAAGATCCAGCGTCAGAAAAACACAATGGCAGGAACTTATTCACACACCAGCAATGACAACAATGAAGACAAAGACAGATTCAGCGGCAAACCTCCAGTATTTGATGGAGAAAATTTTGATTACTGGAAAGACAGAATTGAAAGCTTCTTTCTGGCACATGATGCTGATCTGTGGGACATGGTGACAGATGGATATATGCACCCTGTGAATGCAAACGGTCAGAAGATTGATAGGAAAGCAATGTCTGACCAACAAAAGCGTGACTTCAAAACTCACCACAAGGCCAGAACCATCCTTCTCAACGCTATCTCCTATGCTGAATATGAAAAGATCTCTAACAGAGACACATCAAAGAACATGTTTGACTCACTCAGAATGACACATGAAGGCAACGTTCAGGTCAAAGAAACTAAAGCTCTTGCGCTCATTCAGAAGTATGAGGCATTCAAAATGGAAGAAAGTGAATCCATTGAAACAATGTTCTCAAGATTCCAAATTATGGTGGCTGGTCTAAAGGTTCTGGACAAAGGATACTCTACTGCTGATCACGTCAAGAAGATCATCAGAAGCTTACCAAAGCAATGGAGGCCAATGGTTACAGCTCTGAAGCTAGGAAAAGATCTCAACAAAATTTCTCTGGAGGAACTTATCAGCTCCCTCAGAAGTCATGAGATAGAGCTAGAAGCTGATGAACCTCAGAAGCAAGGTAAGCCTTTAGCATTAAAATCTAACAAAAAATCTGAGTCTAAAGTTTTGCAGGCAGTTGAAGAAACATCTGATGGATCCTCATCAGAAGAAGACGAACTTTCTCTCCTCTCCAGAAGAGTGAATCAATTGTGGAAGCAGAGGCAAAGGAAGTTCAGGAATCCCAGAAGATCTGATCAGAACGAGTCTTCTTCCAGATACAGAAGGACAGATTCTTCCTCTGGATACAGAAGATCTGAAGGCTCCTCAAGAAGCAGAAAGCCAAACACCAAGGACATCATCTGCTATGAGTGCAATGAGCAAGGACACTACAAGAGTGACTGCCCAAAGCTTCAGAGGGAAAAGCCCAAAAAGAAGTTTGGAAGAGAAAAGAAGAAAAGTCTCATGGCTACATGGGATGACTCTGACTCGTCTGAAGCTGACTCAGAATCAGATGATGAGAGAGCAAACATAGCTCTCATGGCCAACATTTCAGAAGATAGTGAAGCTTCTGAATCAGACTCAGAATCAGATACTGAAGAGGTATTTCCTGACTTTGCAATTAATTTTACTAAGGCTGAACTTGCTGAAAGCCTTAATGAAATTCTGGAAAGGTACCAGCAGATTAGAGTTAAATTCAGAAACCTGAAAAGGAGTCTTGAATCTGACTCTGATAAGACTGAGAGTCTTAAATTGGAAAATTCTGAGCTGAGAAATAAAATTTCAAAATTAGAAAATACTTTACAAAACTCTCAGAAGGAACCAATTTCTGAAACTCCCAGCAGCGCTGATGAGATCATCAAGGAGTATGATCACAGTTTCTAGAAGTTCCTTGCTAAAAGCATAAATAGAAGCAAAATGGCTTCAATGATCTATGGAGTTAGCAGAAACGGCAGGAAGGGAATAGGATACCAAGGTAAGGTTCCTACACCAAAGAATGTCATGGATTTAACTATTAAACACACTCCTCTGAACTCACATTTTGTGTATGGTCACACACATGATATTAAATACACTAGCAGTAAGTATTCCGTGAAACCAAAATTCAACCAGAGTTTTGGTAAATCTAACAAATCATGACCCAAGAAAATTTGGGTACCTAAGGATAAAATAATACATGTTGCAGATATCTTTAGCAGCAAATCAGAAACACCAGTCATGGTACCTGGACTCTGGCTGCTCGCGACACATGACGGGAAAAAGGTGTGATCGGTGGATCTGGAACTGACTGTTTAACGCTGGTTCGCGAATATGTCGCGGAAGCAAGAGTCGCCACCGTCTTTTATTTTCTCCAAATGGAAAGGACAAAAGCACAGAAAAATTCCTTATAGAGATTGCTCTCGGTTCGGGAGGTAGGTTATAGAAAGGGAAGGTGTTAGCACCCTTTCTATCCATGGTTATCCATGGGCTCTTAGATACTTGCTCATTGTGTTTTCAAAAATGGTTTGTTTGCTTTTCAATTGTGGGTTTTAAAAAGTTTCTTTGGAAAATTCCAGTTCGACTCTTGTATCGGTCCTCAAGAGTGTTTGAAAAATTGCTTTCGAAAGCTTTTTGAAAATGTGTTGGTGTGAAAAGTATTTTTGAATTTGTTTTGAAATTAGAGCAAGTATCTACGAGAACCTACCTACCCTAAGGAATTTGTCTGTGTAAATGTCCTTTAAGGTAGTGCCATCCCACCATTGAGAGATAGGTAGCACCACCGTTGGAGGTGTTCGGGTCAATTCGAAGGTTCGGGACATGGTGATCACCAAAGCAATAGGAAGACACCTTAGAAGCTACCCTCATGCCAGGTTCCCGGATCATGAGGACTTACTAAGACATCCTCTACTCGACGATCACCTTTCGAGGCAAGGCAACAGTGAGGCGTACCCTAGGGGTGGTGTGTGATTTGTGTGTTAGATTCATTTGCATTTATCTTGTTTATGTCAGGGTGATCTACGCGTTTGTTTTTATTTTAGGCCATTCATTCTTACATGCATTTATTTAACAGTTAAAAAGTGCGGAAAGATAAAGTTCTAAACTATTACAAAGGCGCGGGTCCACATCGCCAAATTTAATCCAGGACCCAATTTGACAGAAAATAAAGAAATAAAGTAAAGTGCGAAAGATAAATATTTACACGGCTTTGGGAGAATTACATAAATATTTAAAAGAAATAAAGTAAAATGCGCGAATTGGAATTGAAATTGGAAGCGAGGGCGTTGGACCCTTTTTAATGAGATTAAATTATTATTAAGCAAATTAATTAAATTAGAATAAAAAAGAAATTATTTTTGAGTTTTTTTTTGGTACTTATGATTTTAATGAGAATAATTAAATGAAAGAAAATATTAACCCTAATTCTAGTTGTTTTTTAGTTTAGTAAGAAAAACCTATTAAAATTTAAACCTAAAATTAAATCTAATTATTTAATGACAATTTGATTTTATGAAAATAAATAATTAATTATTAGTGAAAAGAAAAGAAAAAGGATAAAAATTAATTAAAACCCTAATTCTACCAATTTTAAGTTTATTAGAAAAATATTAAGATTTAAACCTAAATTAAAAAACTAAAATCAATTAATGATATTTATTTACAAAAAAAATAACATTAAATAAAAATACTTATTTTTTGTCTTTTTCTGATTTTATATTGTTTTTATTTTTTTTATGAAAATATTAAATTAAAGGAATTAATTAAAAAAAAACAATAATTGAAATAACTAAAATAAAGAAAAGAATGAAAATTCAAACCATGGGGGGTCTGTCCCCATTTGGAGGTTTTGTTAGCATTGCTGGCCCAAGGTTTTAAGGCCCTTTTTGACTTTCCTTGCCAGCGTGTGGAGGTGTTGACTGCAGCCCATGGTATTCACCAGATCTGGGCCTTCAGATCGTCTCTATTGGCCAAGTGGCAAGCTGGATTTGAGGGACGTATGGTGTTCCCTTGTAACGAAACTGCACGCAAGCATGTTAATAAAAATAATATGAAAGGGATGGGGGACCTGGGGTTCGAACCCAGGTCCCAGGGATTACCAGTAACGTGCCTTGCCAACTGCTCTACTTGGTTTCTTTGTATATTATATAAACAATAAACATTATAATATAAAACAATCGTTAGTGCCTGTTTCCGCGCGAAATTTCAAATGGACCAACCAACGCCTTACACTTCATCATCTTCTTCCTTAATGCGTTTTTCCTGAAAATATAAAAGGGTTAGCGGGGGTTTTGAACCCCCCCAAAATATGCAATTTCCTGAAATAGCGAATAGGCCATGTGGGTACATAAATTAGGCGCGAGGGTTCTATTCAGATCGTCCAAGCTTCTTGAATCCAAACATGGCACTGAGATTCTCTAATTTTACAGTATTTGGAAACGCCCAAATTAGAACTTGAAAAACCCTAATAATCGTCCATGGCAATTCTTCATATAATGCATAAAAACTCAATTCAATCACATGGTTAGTTTCAGAATCATCCAATTAGTGTGAATCCATGAAAAAAATGCAATGAATATGCTTGAATATTAAAACACGATTATGAAAAAAATGTGAAAAAGTTTGAATCCCCTATACCGATTCTGGGCGTTAGAGTTGATGTTCTTGATTGGATAGTCTCCTGGTCACCTTGGCAAGCTAATGGAATGATTATTTTGGCTTGAATCGCCCTAAAACCTAGTTTTCAGTTTTCAATTTTTTTGCAAAAAACACAAGTTTTGTTCTTGGTCTATGGCGCAGCCGGGAGGTTATGGGCACGAGGGTTTGCATCAATATATACATGTGAATGATTAGGGTTAAGAATTTGATCAAAAAAATCCATGAATTGATGAAGAGATATTTGATTTTTATGGCATAAGTTTTCAAATCTTTTTCATGCAAACTTGGTTCAAATCATGTCCATTTATCAAGATTCTTTCCATATCTGATTGTGCACGAAATCTTAAGCCTATTCCATGCACAAAAAGATTTAAAACATTAGGTTTAGTATTTTTCACCTATTTATTTTAATTAAATGAATTATTAATAATTAAAAATCCAAATAAATAAATAAAAATGATAAAAAACTTCCCTTTGGGCCAAATGGTCGTGCACATACCTTGGATGATGAATTGTGGAAGATAAAAGAGGCCCATTAGCATTTTTAAGACTTTTGAAGCAATGTTGACTTTTCAAAATATCCAAAAATTTCCCAACTTCCACAAGGCATAACTTGCTCAATTTTTAAGCTTTGCTCATGTTCTTGGACATTTTGGAAAGGTCTTTGAGTCCTCTAACCAATTTATTTGGTCCCATGTTATTTTGATTTACCAATCTCACGTTATGGCCTTTGACTTAAAGTCCCTTTTTGTTGACTTTTGAAAATGACCTATAATGTTGAAATTGATAACTTTTTGTGAGAGCATTTCTTGGACTTGAAGTGTGATGAAGAGTTGTAGGAAATGTCTTTCTCTTCAAAATGAGCTTTGGATGGAATTTTTCTGATAATCCATGTGAAAGTTATGCCCTGGTCAAGTTACAGTTGACTTTTTCAACTGTCCAAATATGGAAACTTTTGCATCTTGAGACTTTTTGAGCCAAGCTTTGAGAATCATGATCAAGCATTGATCAAATGATGTTTGTGGCTTCAAAATAAGATGTTGACCAAAAATTTGAACTTTTGACTGTCAAATGACCATTTTGCCCCTACAGTTGACTGTAGTGCAATTAGGGTTTTTGACTGTGCAATTTTGTGCTATAAGTCTTGAAACTTGGTATGAGGATGCTTGACCATATTTGTAGGCATGTTGGACTTGATTGGACCCTTGGAAACTTCATTTTCTTTGTCAGAACCAAAACCCTAGCTTTTGACTGTTAGGAGGCCCTTGAACTGTGCAACCCTTGGGGAGATTTTGAAGCATGTTCTTTGCAATTCTTGAAGAATATGGGAGGGCAAATTTTGGGGTACAACAGTTTCCCCTGTTCAATCTTCTTAAACCTGAGGATGGAGATTGGCTGACGTGCCTTTCGTAATCCGAAGGTAGAAGATGATTGAACACTAGAGTGCCCAGAAATTTGCGCTCACATAGTAGCAGTGTGATGGCGGAATGGGCTTACGGATGCCATTTGGAGATTGATGGGTAGGATGATGGGCTTATAGATGCCATGCTAAGAGATGATGGAAGGTGGATGGGCTTATAGATGCCATGCTAAGAGATGATGGAAGGTGGATGGGCTTATAGATTCCATCTGGATGTTGATCGCGTAAGAGATTCCTTAGCGAGAACTTGCGTACCTGCAAAAGAAAAATGGTTACCTGACCTGTTAGAGGAGCTGGTCTTCCAATTCTTTGAATAGGGGTGTCCTGACTGGTTACAGGAGTTAAATCTGGAGCTTCAAAAGGTGATGCATGAACCAGGGGTGGTTACTACCTCAACAGGAACGGTGAGAGAACCTGGGGATGATTACTACCTCAACAGGAATGGTGAGAGAATCTGGGGACGATTACTACCTCAACAGGAACGCTGAGAGAATCTGGGGACGATTACTACCTCAACAGGAACGCTGAGAGAATCTTGGGCGACTTCGACTTCAACAATAACGCTGAGAGAATCTGGGGATGATTACTACCTCCGCAGTATCGGGGAGAGAACCATAGGCGACTATAACCTCAACAGTAATCATTGAGAGAATCTTGGATAACTTCTACTTCAACAGTAACGCTGAGAGAAACTTGGGATGATTACTACCTCCGCAGTATCGGGGAGAGAACCACAGGCGACTACAACCTCAACAGCAATCATTGAGACAATCTTGAATGTCTTCTACTTCAACAGTAACGCTGAGAGGAACTTGGGATGATTACTACCTCCGCAGTATCGGGGAGAGAACCACAGGCGACTACAACCTCAACAGCAATCATTGAGAGAATCTTGGATATCTTCTACTGAGTCTTCATCAGGAAAATCTGTTAGGGGTCGATTTAGCTGGACTAGAGAAGGCCTTTGACTGGATAAGAAACAGAAAATCTTAGGGTCGATTAACTAAACCGGTCTAGGTCTTGAAATGTCTTCAACTGGATAAGAAACAGGGAGATCTTAGGGTCGATCTGACTGAACCAGAGAAGGCCTTGGACTGGATAAGAAACAGAAAAATCTTAGGGTCGATTTAACTGAACCGGTCTAGGTCTTGAAATCTTCAACTGGATAAGAAACAGGGAGATCTTAGGGTCGATCTGACTGAACCAGAGAAGGCCTTTGACTGGATAAGAAACAGAAAAATCTTAGGGTCGATTTAACTGAACCGGTCTAGGTCTTGAAATATAGCTGAGAACTTTAACTGGCTTTTTCCTAAAAGATAAAGGTCAGTCATATGCAATGCATGATATAGATCAGGCAATGATGTTCTCAACATAAATGAGATTTGTAAGATATGATGCGTATATGCATGCTATAATGATGTATGTGATGTTTATGAATGTATGTTTTCGTCTTTAGGAAGATAAATCCTTGACGGGTGCCGGGAAGTCACTCCTGGGCTGATGTTGAAGAACAGATTTTGCCTCCGCTGGGGATGATAGTTGCAAGAATACCGGTAGGAGAAGATAACTCCGTTGGGGAATAAACTTGGCGAATGGATTACTCTGCGGGGAGAGAGGTACTATAATGATCTTGCTGGGAAGCAATACTCTGTGAGGAGAGAGACATTTTGCTGAGTGTTGATAATAATTTGTTGGGGATACCCTTGTTGTGTTGGAAGTGCTAATAGACTTCGCTGGGGATAGAAGACTTTGCCGAGGACGGTCATTCCATGGCCTTTTAGCTGAGGATAACCCAGTTATATCCTGGTAAGGAAATAACTCTTTGAATGAAGCCGGGAGACGCATTCGTGTTCTGCGAGGATAAGCTTCCAGAATCTACTGGGGATAAGCTTACTGCTTGGGGAATGGATTCCAACTTTCCTGGGGAACTGGATTGGACTCTCCTGGGGAAGTTTTGAATTGCTGGGGAAGTAGCTCCATTGGATGTTTGATATACCGCCGGGGAACAATCTTTAGACCAAGATTGCCGGGGATGCTTGTTAAGAATAACCGTATACTGCTGGGGAATGTTGAGATCTGCTGGGGGATACTCAACTTCCTTAAGGCTGATAATAGCTTTGCTTGGGGAGAGTGCACTGACTTGCCGGCTCACTCTCTGGGAAATTAAGATATATTGATTATGCTCTTTAGTTGAACCTACCTTGATACCTTTGGAGGATAGAACAATTAGATGGCTTAGACAACTCTTTATTGCCCCTGTTTCTAATGTTACCTGTAATTAATCCTTTGTTTCGTATGCAAATATTCATGAGTTAGCAAATTATTGTCAATGCATATATCACAAATTGAACCTTGGACGTTCTTCGCAAAACAAAACAGAAAAAGGAAAAACAATTGGCACTTTTAACTGAAAAGTATATTTGTATTGATTTTTGAATGGCCTGTGAATAGGCGTTTTATGTACAAGAGGCTGACGTCCTAGTAAGAGAACGCCTCCGAACAAAAGAGTTTATACAAATTTGTACAAGAGAAAATAAAACAGCTGTGTGAAAAAGAATGATCCCACTGGGTTTCAACTCTGCTATTGCTTTTATAACTCCGAGCGTCTCATCACTTGATGACCTTGGTTGAAGGTGAAGCTGACTGATCGATACCGTCTGAACTTGATGTAGATACCGGATTCTGGATTCAAAGTGATCCAATGCGACATAGTATTACGCTTTATCCCTAACTTTTTCCTGGACCTCCCTTTCAGGTTTTCAGTCCACCGGGATACCCATTTTTGCCCAAGCCGCCTTTTCAGGTTTTCGGCTTGCCGGGTGTACAGATTTTTTTATTTCATCCCTTCATTTTGCCCGAACCCTTTTGGTTCGCCAGGAAGCCCTAATTTTTGCCTAGGCATGTCAGCCTAGCGGGTCTTTTTTATGCATAGTATCTTTTTACTATGTCTGCATTGGCGGGGTGAGGAAGGTCGTCACCATCCATGTTGGTTAAAATCATGGCTCCTCCTGAGAACACATGTTTAACCACAAATGGCCCTTCGTACGTAGGGGTCCATTTGCCCCTTGGATCACTCTGAGGAAGGATGATTCGCTTGATTACCAGATCCCCAACTTGATATTCCTGTGGTCTGACCTTTTTGTTAAATGCCCTGATCATCCGTTTCTGATACGTCTGACCATGACAGATAGCAGCAAGTCTCTTTTCGTCAATAAGGTTTAGCTGATCAAGTCGTGTCTGGATCCAATCATCTTCGTTCAGATTTGCATCCTTCATTATCCGGAGAGAGGGTATTTGCACTTCGATCGGTAAGACTGCCTCCATGACGTAGACCAAGGAGAAAGGAGTTGCCCCGGTTGACGTCATGGCTGAGGTACGGTATCCATGTAGAGCGAACGGTAACATCTCGTGCCAATCTTTATAAGTCACTGTCATCTTCTGCACAATTTTCTTGATATTTTTATTTGCTGCTTCTACAGCCCCATTCATCTTCGGTCTGTAAGGAGAAGAATTGTGGTGCTGTATCTTGAACTGCTCGCAGAGCTCAGTGATCATCTTGTTATTGAGATTGGTACCATTGTCTGTAATGATCCTTTCAGGGACGCCGTATCGACATATCAGGTTATGCCGAATGAACCGTGCCACAACAGTCTTGGTTACCGTAGCATAGGATGCTGCTTCAACCCACTTCGTGAAGTAATCAATCGCCACTAGGATGAAGCGATGCCCATTGGATGCCGTAGGTTTAATCTCACCGATCATGTCTATGCCCCACATTGAAAACGGCCAAGGCGCAGTCAGAACATTCAGAGGAACTGGAGGAACATGCACCTTGTCTGCATAAATCTGGCATTTATGGCATGTCCGAGAGTGTTGGTAGCAGTCAGCTTCCATTGTGGACCAGAAATACCCTGCCCGGAGGATTTTCTTAGCCATAGTGTGTCCACTAGAATGTGTACCAAAGGTCCCTTCATGTAGCTCTTCCATGATCCTTTCTGCTTCAGTCTTATCCACACAGTGCAGTAAGGTCGAATCATGGTTTCGCTTGTACAAGATGCCGTTACTAAGGAAAAACTTCGCTGCGAACCTTCTCAGAAACTTCTTATCGTTGACAGATGCACCTTCAGGGTACTCCTGGGCTTCCAAGTATCTCTTCACCTCATGGTACCAAGGCTTCTCAGTTACCAATTCAGTCTCGAGATCACAACAGTATGCCGGTTCATCCAGTTTCCAGATGATGATCCGGGGAGCCTCATTGTCCCATTTGACCTTGAACATAGAAGACATTGTAGCTAACGCGTCCGCAAACTGATTCTCTTCTCTCGGAAAGTGTTCAAAGGTTATCTTTGTGAAGTGGGGGATCAAGGTCAACACACATTCTCTGTAAGGGATAAGATTCGGATGTTTCGTATCCCACTCCCCTTTGATCTGATTGATCACAAGAGCGGAATCTCCGAAGACACTCAGAAACTTGATCCTTAAGTCGATCGCAGCTTGAAGACCCATGATGCACGCCTCATACTCTGCCATGTTGTTGGTACAGTTGAAACATAGCCGGGCAGTGAGTGGAGTATGAGTTCCTTGAGGAGATATAATCACAGTGCCTATGCCGTTACCCAAAGCGTTGGAGGCCCCGTCAAAGTGCATAGACCATCGGGATCCTTCCTCAGGTCCTTCATTCGGTCCAAGTACTTCACAATCAGTCACTATCATGATGCTCTCGTCCGGAAACTCGAAGTTCATTGATTGATAGTCGTCTACGGCCTGATGTGCCAAGTGGTCTGCCAATACACTTCCTTTGATGGCTTTCTGGGTTGTGTACTGAATGTCGTATTCCGTCAAGATCATTTTCCATCTTGCTATTCTCCTAGACAGAGCAGGCTTTTCAAATATGTAATTTATCGGATCCATCTTTGAGATCAACAAGGTAGTGTGAGTCAGCATATACTGTCTCAGCCGGCGAGCAGCCCATACCAAAGCGCAGCAAGTTTTCTCAAGCAGTGAGTATCGGGTCTCACAGTCGGTAAACTTTTTGCTAAGGTAATAAATGGCATGCTCTTTTCGGCCAGACTCGTCATGCTGCCCCAACACACACCCCATTGAGTTGTCAAGTACTGTCAGGTATAGTATCAGAGGTCTCCCCTCAACCGGTGGCATAAGGATGGGTGGTTCTTGGAGATACTCCTTGATTCTGTCAAAAGCAGCCTGACATTCATCATTCCAACGTACTACTTGATCTTTCTTCAGCAGCTTGAAGATTGGCTCACAGGTAGCAGTTAGGTGTGAGATGAACCGAGCAATGTAATTCAGGCGTCCTAAAAAGCCTCTGACTTCCTTCTCTGTCTTAGGAACTGGCATCTCTTGAATAGCTTTGACCTTGGCAGGGTCCACTTGAATACCCTTATCACTTACCACGAAGCCTAGCAACTTCCCAGATCTTACCCCGAAGGTGCACTTGTTCGGGTTCAACCTCAGCTTGTACAACTTCAGACGGTCAAACAATTTCTGCAGATGATCTAGGTGTTCTTCCTCAGTTTGGGACCTTGCGATCATGTCGTCAACATACACTTCTATCTCATGATGGATCATATCATGAAATAAAGCAACCATGGCACGTTGGTAGGTTGCCCCAGCGTTCTTCAGTCCAAAGGGCATGACCTTGTAGCAGAAGGTGCCCCACTGAGTAACAAATGTAGTCTTTTCCATGTCTTCAGGAGCCATCTTGATCTGATTGTAACCTGAAAAACCATCCATGAAAGAGAACACATTATGCTGAGCTGTATTATCCACAAGGACATCAATGTGAGGTAGGGGGAAGTCATCCTTGGGGTTGGCCCTGTTCAGATCCCTGTAGTCGACACACATTCTGACCTTTCCATCTTTCTTTGGTACCGGCACCACATTAGCAACCCACTGAGGGTAAGAAGTCACTGCAAGAAACCCGGCATCAAACTGTTTCATAACCTCGGCCTTGATCTTCTCAGACATCTCTGGACGCATACGACGGACCTTTTGCTTAACCGGAGGGCAGTCTTCCTTAGTAGGCAAATGATGGACAACAATATCGGTATCCAACCCGGGCATGTCTTCGTAGGACCAGGCAAATATCTCCATATAATCATGTAGCATCTTAGTAAACCGTTGCTTCACGCTGAGCTCTAGGTTGGCACCAATCTTTACCTCCTTTTTATCTGCCTCAGTACCCAGATTTATTGTTTCCACTAGCTCTTCATGTGGTTGAATTGCCCTCTCTTCCTGGAGTAACAGTCTTGCAAGCTCTCCAGGCACTTCGCAATCATCTTCACCTTCGTCTTCGGCTAAGTTGATCGGATTTTCGAAGTCATAATTGGCAGTAGCAGAGTCGTTACCAGTGAGATCCAGAGTGGATTGAAACCTGTATGAGTGAGTGTGTGTAAATACAGTTGTTTTGAAATATATATAAAGGAAGGAAAGAAAGAAAAGGAGCGTAAGATTTGAAATGCGAGAAAACGTCCAAGATTTTCATTCATGATATATGAAATGACAATTTATATGCCCTCACAAATAAAGCCAACGGTGCCCCGGGTAAGACACCGGGCCATAGAGTTCAATTTATTGTTTATTACAAATAACAAAACAAAGAAGTTTATTACTGCGTAACAAAAGTAACAGGAGTATAGTCTTTGGCAATCCAATTGGTCAATCCTCCATCAGTTGTCGGGTAGATCCAACTATTGAACTCAGCTTCATCTACTTCATTATCCTCCCCGACAACATTCACTCCTGGATTTGTAATGAGCACAGGAGGTCTTCTGGTCTTCGCCTTCCGCATAGCTTTCTGACCCTCTGCCGTAAAACCCAGTCCAAATTTGTCAGTTTTCTGTGTAAAGTCGGGAAGCCTTCCCCAGTTAGTACATTCACCTTTCTGGACCACAGCCCGGGCATCTTTTAGGGAAGCCATCTTCAAAGGAACATCCTCTTCGACCGCTGTTTCTGCTGCTGTTGAAATTGGAAGTACCTCTTTGAAATGCTGAAAGGGGGTCTCAATAAACTCCCCGTCCATCTCAATGCATCTGAAGGAATTCAAATGGCTCACCATATACTCCTCCTCTCCCTGCACAGTGACGATCTTCCCTCTGACGGGGTATTTCAACTTCTGATGCAAGGTAGAGGTCACTACCCCAGCTTTGTGGATCCAAGGTCGACCCAGTAGGCAAGAATACGATGGACGGATATCCATCACATAAAAAGTGGAGTCGAACACCTGAGAGCCCACACGAATAGGAATGTCCACCTCTCCATGAACCATCCTCTTGGAACCGTCAAAGGCTCTGACGATGATATTGCTAGGTTTTAATTCCAGGCCTTCACAATCCAGACGGTCTAAGGCCTTCTTGGGCAGCACATTTAGGGAAGAGCCAGTGTCCACCAATACGTGTGCCAGAGTAGTGCCCCTGCATTCGATAGAGACATGCATGGCGTCATTGTGGTCCCTTCCCTTTGCAGTCAGGTCAGCATCTGAGAAACCCAAACCGTTGTCCGCTGTCAGATTTGCTACGCAATCAGTGAACTGACTTGCAGATGTCTCCTGTGGCACGTGGGCCGTCTTGAGAAATGAGATCAAGCCCTTAGCATGGGCCTCTGAACACAGTAGCAAGGAGAGCATGGATATCTTGGAGGGCGTATGCCCCAGCTGCTCGACAACATTAAAGTCGCTCTTCTTTATTATTTTCAGGATTTCCTCCATCTCTTGTTGGGAGGCCTCAACATTTATAGGTATTGGTGCCTCCATCCGGGCAGGCTCATCTTCAATCCCTTTGCCCCGAGCATTAGATGACTCGGCAGCAGGGGAAACAACTTGGTCAGAAACAGGAACATGTACACTTGTAGGTGTTATAAGGAGGGGTCTTCTAGTAGCGGGCGGTGCAATGTCAGGCGAGAAGAGCCTGCCACTGCGGGTAACCTTGGCTGGGCCAGTAATATTGCTGATACTGGTGCCAGTGTTGAACTCTTGCTTGATTCCATTCACATACACGTCTGCCCCATAGTGCCAGGGGACAGCTTTATCCGATTCGTAGGGGAGAGGCCCCGGAACAGTAATAACAACAGGTGCGACCGTCATGATTTGAACAGGCTTCCTTGGGAGAGCCTTGATTGGATTATTGAAGATTGTGACCACATAAACTTCTTCTATCGGAACCAACTGAACAACAGACTTCTTAAACAGAATCTCCTTGCTATCCATTAGGCTTTGGATGCCTAACTTCAGCAAAGGACAACCAGATAGGGAAACAGCACAGAACAGGCAACCTTCACTACAACCTGGAAATAAACCGGCCAGTAGTAGGTTCCTCTTGACAGTCTTCAAAGGAGTAGCTAGATCATTCACAGAAACAGCGTATACCTCTTCATCAACAGCATTTACTCCATGCTGGGGCATAGGAGCAGTAACCATATTCGGCCTCTCAGGCGCTTCGAACTGTATTTCTTTTGCGTCAATAAGGTCTTGCACCTTATTCCTTAATGCCCAACAGTCATCAGTGGAATGCCCCGGGCTATCGGAGTGATAAGCACAGCGGGCATTCGGGTTGTATTTGGGAGAGGCAGTGTTCACAACTTTTGGGGCCTCTCTGATAGTTACTAGGTTGGTGGATAGCAACTGTGGCAAGATCTGCGACAAAGTCATGCTCAAACGGGTAAACTCTCTCCGGGGTCTTTCAGCCCTTGGTGGATTGGTTTGCCGAGGAGCGGCAGCAGGCTTGGCAATCATCGCCGCGTTGACAGATTGGCGGCGCTCAGGTTTCTCTTGTCTTCTAGAGCCATATACAGCACTAGCCTCCTTCTTAAAGGGTTTCTTCTCAGAACTTGTAGATGCCCCTTTCGGAATCTTACCAGACTTCAACCCAGCCTCAATTCTCTCTCTAGTCAGAATAAGATCAGTAAACCCTGCAGATGAATTACCGATAAGATGGTTGAAAAATGGCCCAGATAGGGTCCCCAAGAACATGTCTACCAACTCCCGATCAGTCAACGGAGGCTGCACCCTTCCAGCCAGATCCCTCCACTTCTGAGCGTACTCTTTAAAACCTTCACTTGAACCTAACGACATACCCTGGAGTTGGGTACGCGTAGGGGCAAGGTCGGCATTATATTGATACTGCTTATAGAAAGCAGTAGCTAACTCCTCCCAGTTACGAACCTTGGTCCCATCCAGCTGATAGAACCATTCGAGATGAGTCCCTGAAAGACTCTCCTGGAAGAAGTGGATCCACAAGTTCTTGTCCACTGAGTACGGCTGAATCTTCCGCACATAAGACCTGAGGTGTAGCTTGGGACAAGACGCCCCATCATATTTGGTGAAAGATGGTGCTTTGAATTTACGAGGAATGATCACACCAGTAGACAAACCCAAATCTCCAAAATCCAGCCCAGGCACCTATTGGATCTCCATAGCATTCAACCTGTCTTCCAACTGCTTGTATATGTCTTCTGCAGGAGGATATTGTTCCTCATCAAAATCAGTCTCGTTATCGGAGACTATCGGACTTGGACCTTTTTCCCCTTGAGGGGTACCCTTGCCTATAGAAGAACTAGCCTCTTCATTCTGCAGAGTGTTGCCGAACCTTCGGCCCGAGTTAAACAGAACAGTTCTTCTCTTCTTCTTCTTCTCCTTCTTCAGGAGCAGAGCCTTTAGCTCCTCTTGGCCCTGAGCCAAACCCATGATTAGTTCCTGAAATTGCACATTCTGCGCCTGAAGAGCCTTGATGGACATCTCAGTTGATGATGAGTCAGGATTCATGATGCTGAAATAAACAGCGAAGAACGGTAAGCAACCTGAAAAGAAGAAAACCTGTTATGCACATGATGAATGATATGTGTTTATGCAATGCATTCAAGGGTTCGAAAGTTCAAATTTGTTGTAGACCAAAAAAAGAACACACGTTATCATTAAGGAAATAATTGTTCAGTACATCAAAGCCTCATGGGCGCAAATTACAAAGCAAATCAATCCCAAAAGACACTACGCATACTCTTTGGAGCTATGTAGGTGTTGAGATTCCTCTCCTCATGCAATAGGCGGGTGAGCTCCAAGACCTTCTTTTCACTAGCATGTAGACTGGTCTCCAGAGAATTCCGTTCTTCCTTAAGCTGGATCCAGCTCTTCGGCATCTCTTCCCAGGATGTGGGCATATCAGGATGCTGAATAGTGTAGGACACTTCTCCTTCCAAGACTGGCTCTTTGATCACTGGGAGCACATGAGGATATGGCATTACTAACTTCTGGGAGCGGGCGCGTACCCACTTGAGATAAGGTTCCAACGGGATGGAGTTCCTGGGCCCCATTGTCTTGCTGTCTATCCTACTTGGCATCCTCCAAGCTCTGATAAATCTCTGGCGAAGTCCTTGTGCATCATTGTCGAAGTCAAAAACTATGTCAGGAATTAACATGTCATGAGGGCCATCCCTCCGAGCATAACCAAACTGTCTCCAAGCCAGGCATGGGTTGTAAGTAATACCTCCTCTGATTCCAAGTAAAGGAACATTAGGGTACTCCCCGCAACGATCAATGATAGTGACATCCTCTCTGGATCGAGGGCACCAATGTATATCTGCATGTGTAAGGGTCATCAACCGTTGTGACCATCTCAATCCCCGCTCGTTCCTCAAAATTGATTGTGGAAGGTGCGAAATAAACCACCTTCCCAGGAGAGGAGTGCAACACATAAGGACACCTCTTTTTCTCATGGTTCGAGTGTAACATGAGTGAAGGATGTCCCCCAGCAACGTAGGTATAGGATTCCTGGACATAAAGATCTGGACAGCACTGATGTCTATAAGCTGATCTGGGTTAGGAAACAACACCAAACCATAGACAAGGAGGGCCACAACTTCTTCAAAGGCTTGTAAGTCAAGAGAGTTCTAACATTCATGGGCCTTTTCAAACAGAAACCTGGCTAAGAACCCTTTGATACCACTTCTAACTTCCCAATGTCCCTTGAGGTCAGATGACTGTAGGTGCAAGGCTTTAGCAATCTCTTCAAGCTTGGGTTCCTTTTCCGTACTGTTGTAGGGTAGTTGATCAAGGATAGGGATCTTCAGGAGCCGGGAGAACTCCTCCAATGTAGGTACCAGCTGATAATCCAAGAAGGTGAAACAGTGATGCAGAGGGTCAAAGAATTGGAACAGGACCTTTACCATATCTTCCTCAATGTTGGTACTGACCAAGCTGATGAGTCTTCCATGTCTCTCACTGAATGAAGAGCTTTCGGGAATCCTGGATATAAGTTCCTTAAGCTGAGGAGGGACCCTTACAAGACTGATTTGAATTGTCTTTCTGCGAACAGTTTCCATGTCCTACAAAACAAGAACAAAGATGAAGATTCGAACCCCTGAAATGGTTAGTCAATGCATATGATGCTGGATGATGTCATGATGCTATGATTAAACACACCACAGATATTTACAAAGACAAACATGTAAGGCACACAAGGCACACAAGACAAGCCCTTAGGGTTTAAGGCCAGCATGGGGTCTGGGTAGTACCCTCTTGAAGTTGGTGGGTTTAACCTATCCTATTAGAAGTAACCGGGTTCTAAGGGTCCCAATATCACGGGATTGCTTTCATTGTTCATCGTTTCGATTTAGCCACTGAACTGGCGACCGAAATATTCCAGGAAAGCAACCCTCAATTGAGTGTAGTATCGAGTATCAACCAACCTCGGACTGCACCAAAGTCAGTTATCTCACTACCCTAAAGAGGCCAAGATAGTTCATTTAAGGTTCCTAAGGTCTGTTGATGCTTCACGACACCACGCGGAGGCCCCGTACTCTCCTTGACTGAACTCAAGGGTCACCGGTACACACCAAAGTGCCACATCAACGTAGCAGACTACTTCAACCATGTCGGTATACCCCGCACAGTTCCCTCACAGCCTTGTTGCTACTTTCTAAGAAGGTATCCCCCAGATCCGGGCTAGGATCTATAGAACTCCCGAGACAGTCCCACAATAATAAAGCAAACAAGCACAACAATTGAAAACACAAGTGATCTTAGTCCTAAGGTACACCTCACTTTTAATTATCCCCAGCAGAGTCGCTAGTTCTGTGATCGGTGGATCTGGAACTGACTGTTTAACGCTGGTTCGCGAATATGTCGCGGAAGTAAGAGTCGCCACCGTCTTTTATTTTCTCCAAATGGAAAGGACAAAAGCACAGAAAAATTCCTTATAGAGATTGCTCTCGGTTCGGGAGGTAGGTTATAGAAAGGGAAGGTGTTAGCACCCTTTCTATCCATGGTTATCCATGGGCTCTTAGATACTTGCTCATTGTGTTTTCAAAAATGGTTTGTTTGCTTTTCAATTGTGGGTTTTAAAAAGTTTCTTTGGAAAATTCCAGTTCGACTCTTGTATCGGTCCTCAAGAGTGTTTGAAAAATTGCTTTCGAAAGCTTTTTGAAAATGTGTTGGTGTGAAAAGTATTTTTGAATTTGTTTTGAAATTAGAGCAAGTATCTACGAGAACCTACCTACCCTAAGGAATTCGTCTGTGTAAATGTACTTTAAGGTAGTGCCATCCCACCATTGAGAGATAGGTAGCACCACCGTTGGAGGTGTTCGGGTCAATTCGAAGGTTCGGGACATGGTGATCACCAGAGCAATAGGAAGACACCTTAGAAGCTACCCTCATGCCAGGTTCCCGGATCATGAGGACTTACTAAGACATCCTCTACTCGATGATCACCTCTCGAGGCAAGGCAACAGTGAGGCGTACCCTAGGGGTGGTGTGTGATTTGTGTGTCAGATTCATTTGCATTTATCTTGTTTATGTCAGGGTGATCTACGCGTTTGTTTTTATTTTAGGCCATTCATTCTTGCATGCATTTATTTAACAGTTAAAAAAGTGCGGAAAGATAAAGTTCTAAACTATTACAAAGGCGCGGGTCCACATCGCCAAATTTAATCCAGGACCCGATTTGACAGAAAATAAAGAAATAAAGTAAAGTGCGAAAGATAAATATTTACACGGCTTTGGGAGAATTACATAAATATTTAAAAGAAATAAAGTAAAATGCGCGAATTGGAATTGAAATTGGAAGCGAGGGCGTTGGACCCTTTTTAATGAGATTAAATTATTATTAAGCAAATTAATTAAATTAGAATAAAAAAGAAATTATTTTTGAGTTTTTTTTGGTACTTATGATTTTAATGAGAATAATTAAATGAAAGAAAATATTAACCCTAATTCTAGTTGTTTTTTAGTTTAGTAAGAAAAACCTATTAAAATTTAAACCTAAAATTAAATCTAATTATTTAATGACAATTTGATTTTATGAAAATAAATAATTAATTATTAGTGAAAAGAAAAGAAAAAGGATAAAAATTAATTAAAACCCTAATTCTACCAATTTTAAGTTTATTAGAAAAATATTAAGATTTAAACCTAAATTAAAAAACTAAAATCAATTAATGATATTTATTTACAAAAAAAATAACATTAAATAAAAATACTTATTTTTTGTCTTTTTCTGATTTTATATTGTTTTTATGTTTTTTATGAAAATATTAAATTAAAGGAATTAATTAAAAAAAAAACAATAATTGAAATAACTAAAATAAAGAAAAGAATGAAAATTCAAACCATGGGGGGTCTGTCCCCATTTGGAGGTTTTGTTAGCATTGCTGGCCCATGGTTTTAAGGCCCTTTTTGACTTTCCTTGCCAGCGTGTGGAGGTGTTGACTGTAGCCCATGGTATTCACCAGATCTGGGCCTTCAGATCGTCTCTATTGGCCAAGTGGCAAGCTGGATTTGAGGGACGTATGGTGTTCCCTTGTAACGAAACTGCACGCAAGCATGTTAATAAAAATAATATGAAAGGGATGGGGGACCTGAGGTTCGAACCCAGGTCCCAGGGATTACCAGTAAAGTTCCTTGCCGACTGCTCCACTTGGTTTCTTTGTATATTATATAAACAATAAACATTATAATATAAAACAATCGTTAGTGCCTGTTTCCGCGCGAAATTTCAAATGGACCAACCAACGCCTTACACTTCATCATCTTCTTCCTTAATGCGTTTTTCCTTAAAATATAAAAGGGTTAGCGGGGGTTTTGAACCCCCCTAAAATATGCAATTTCCTGAAATAGCGAATAGGCCATGTGGGTACATAAATTAGGCGCGAGGGTTCTATTCAGATCGTCCAAGCTTCTTGAATCCAAACATGGCACTGAGATTCTCTAATTTTACAGTATTTGGAAACGCCCAAATTAGAACTTGAAAAACCCTAATAATCGTCCATGGCAATTCTTCATATAATGCATAAAAACTCAATTCAATCACATGGTTAGTTTCAGAATCATCCAATTAGTGTGAATCCATGAAAAAAATGCAATGACTATGCTTGAATATTAAAACACGATTATGAAAAAAATGTGAAAAAGTTTGAATCCCCTATACCGATTTTGGGCGTTAGAGTTGATGTTCTTGATTGGAATAGTCTCCTGGTCACCTTGGCAAGCTAATGGAATGATTATTTTGGCTTGAATGTCCCTAAAACCTAGTTTTCAGTTTTCAATTTTTTTGCAAAAAACTCAAGTTTTGTTCTTGGTCTATGGCGCAGCCGGGAGGTTATGGGCACGAGGGTTTGCATCAATATATACATGTGAATGATTAGGGTTAAGAATTTGATCAAAAAAATCCATGAATTGATGAAGAGATATTTGATTTTTATGGCATAAGTTTTCAAATCTTTTTCATGCAAACTTGGTTCAAATCATGTCCATTTATCAAGATTCTTTCCATATCTGATTGTGCACGAAATCTTAAGCCTATTCCATGCACAAAAAGATTTAAAACATTAGGTTTAGTATTTTTCACCTATTTATTTTAATTAAATGAATTATTAATAATTAAAAATCCAAATAAATAAATAAAAATGATAAAAAACTTCCCTTGGGGCCAAATGGTCGTGCACATACCTTGGATGATGAATTGTGGAAGAAAAAGAGGCCCATTAGCATTTTTAAGACTTTTGAAGCAATGTTGACTTTTCAAAATATCCAAAAATTTCCCAACTTCCACAAGACATAACTTGCTCAATTTTTAAGCTTTGCTCATGTTCTTGGACATTTTGGAAAGGTCTTTGAGTCCTCTAACCAATGTCTTTGGTCCCATGTTATATTGATTTACCAATCTCAAGTTATGGCCTTTGACTTAAAGTCCCTTTTTGTTGACTTTTGAAAATGACCTATAATGTTGAAATTGATAACTTTTTGTGAGAGCATTTCTTGGACTTGAAGTGTGAAGTTTGGATGGAATTTTTCTGATAATCCATGTGAAAGTTATGCCCTGGTCAAGTTACAGTTGACTTTTTCAACTGTCCAAATATGGAAACTTTTGCATCTTGAGACTTTTTGAGCCAAGCTTTGAGAATCATGATCAAGCATTGATCAAATGATGTTTGTGGCTTCAAAATAAGATGTTGACCAAAAATTTGAACTTTTGACTGTCAAATGACCATTTTGCCCCTACAGTTGACTGTAGTGCAATTAGGGTATTTGACTGTGCAATTTTGTGCTATAAGTCTTGAAACTTTGTATGAGGATGCTTGACCATATTTGTAGGCATGTTGGACTTGATTGGACCCTTGGAAACTTCATTTTCTTTGTCAGAACCAAAACCCTAGCTTTTGACTGTTAGGAGGCCCTTGAACTGTGCAACCCTTGGGGAGATTTTGAAGCATGTTCTTTGCAATTCTTGAAGAATATGGGAGGGCAAATTTTGGGGTACAACAGTTTCCCCTGTTCAATCTTCTTAAACCTGAGGATGCAGATTGGCTGACGTGCCTTTCGTAATCCGAAGGTAGAAGATGATTGAACACTAGAGTGCCCAGAAATTTGCGCTCACATAGTAGCAGTGTGATGGCGGAATGGGCTTACGGATGCCATTTGGAGATTGATGGGTAGGATGATGGGCTTATAGATGCCATGCTAAGAGATGATGGAAGGTGGATGGGCTTATAGATGCCATGCTAAGAGATGATGGAAGGTGGATGGGCTTATAGATGCCATCTGGATGTTGATCGCGTAAGAGATTCCTTAGCGAGAACTTGCGTACCTGCAAAAGAAAAATGGTTACCTGACCTGTTAGAGGAGCTGGTCTTCCAATTCTTTGAATATGGGTGTCCTGACTGGTTACAGGAGTTAAATCTGGAGCTTCAAAAGGTGATGCATGAACCAGGGGTGGTTACTACCTCAACAGGAACGGTGAGAGAACCTGGGGATGATTACTACCTCAACAGGAATGGTGAGAGAATCTGGGGACGATTACTACCTCAACAGGAACGCTGAGATAATCTGGGGACGATTACTACCTCAACAGGAACGCTGAGAGAATCTTGGGCGACTTCGACTTCAACAATAACGCTGAGCGAATCTGGGGATGATTACTACCTCCGCAGTATCAGGGAGAGAACCATAGGCGACTATAACCTCAACAGTAATCATTGAGAGAATCTTGGATAACTTCTACTTCAACAGTAACGCTGAGAGAAACTTGGGATGATTACTACCTCCGCAGTATCGGGGAGAGAACCACAGGCGACTACAACCTCAACAACAATCATTGAGAGAATCTTGAATGTCTTCTACTTCAACAGTAACGCTGAGGGGAACTTGGGATGATTACTACCTCCGCAGTATCGGGGAGAGAACCACAGGCGACTACAACCTCAACAGCAATCATTGAGAGAATCTTGGATATCTTCTACTGAGTCTTCATCAGGAAAATCTATTAGGGGTCGATTTAGCTGGACTAGAGAAGGCCTTTGACTGGATAAGAAACAGAAAATCTTAGGGTCGATTAACTGAACCGGTCTAGGTCTTGAAATGTCTTCAACTGGATAAGAAACAGGGAGATCTTAGGGTCGATCTGACTGAACCAGAGAAGGCCTTGGACTGGATAAGAAACAGAAAAATCTTAGGGTCGATTTAACTGAACCGGTCTAGGTCTTGAAATCTTCAACTGGATAAGAAACAGGGAGATCTTAGGGTCGATCTGACTGAACCAGAGAAGGCCTTTGACTGGATAAGAAACAGAAAAATCTTAGGGTCGATTTAACTGAACCGGTCTAGGTCTTGAAATATAGCTGAGAACTTTAACTGGCTTTTTCCTGAAAGGTAAAGGTCAGTCATATGCAATGCATGATATAGATCAGGCAATGATGTTCTCAACATAAATGAGATTTGTAAGATTCGATGCGTATATGCATGCTATAATGATGTATGTGATGTTTATGAATGTATGTTTTCGTCTTTAGGAAGATAAATCCTTGACGGGTGCCGGGAAGTCACTCCTGGGCTGATGTTGAAGAACAGATTTTGCCTCCGCTGGGGATGATAGTTGCAAGAATACCGGTAGGAGAAGATAACTCCGTTGGGGAATAAACTTGGCGAATGGATTACTCTGCGGGGAGAGAGGTACTATAATGATCTTGCTGGGAAGCAATACTCTGTGGGGAGAGAGACATTTTGCTGAGTGTTGATAATAATTTGCTAGGGATACCCTTGTTGTGTTGGAAGTGCTAACAGACTTCGCTGGGGATAGAAGACTTTGCCGAGGACGGTCTTTCCGTGGCCTTTTAGTTGAGGATAACCCAGTTATATCCTGGTAAGGAAATAACTCTTTGAATGAAGCCGGGAGACGCGTTCGTGTTCTGCGAGGATAAGCTTCCAGAATCTACTGGGGATAAGCTTACTGCTTGGGGAATGGATTCCAACTTTCCTGGGGAACTGGATTGGACTCTCCTGGGGAAGTTTTGAATTGCTGGGGAAGTAGCTCCATTGGATGTTTGATATACCGCCGGGGAACAATCTTTAGACCAAGATTGCCGGGGATGCTTGTTAAGAATAATTGTATACTGCTGGGGAATGTTGAGATCTGCTGGGGGATACTCAACTTCCTTAAGGCTGATAATAGCTTTGCTTGGGGAGAGTGCACTGACTTGCCGGCTCACTCTCTGGGGAATTAAGATATATTGATTATGCTCTTTAGTTGAACCTACCTTGATACCTTTGGAGGATAGAACAATTAGATGGCTTAGACAACTCTTTATTGCCCCTGTTTCTAATGTTACATATAATTAATCCTTTGTTTCGTATGCAAATATTCATGAGTTAGCAAATTATTGTCAATGCATATATCACAAATTGAACCTTGGACGTTCTTCGCAAAACAAAACAGAAAAAGGAAAAACAATTGGCACTTTTAACTGAAAAGTATATTTGTATTGATTTTTGAATGGCCTGTGAATAGGCGTTTTATGTACAAGAGGCTGACGTCCTAGTAAGAGAACGCCGCCGAACAAAAGAGTTTATACAAATTTGTACAAGAGAAAATAAAACAGCTATGTGAAAAAGAATGATCCCACTGGGTTTCAACTCTGCTATTGCTTTTATAACTCCGAGCGTCTCATCACTTGATGACCTTGGTTGAAGGTGAAGCTGACTGATCGATGCCGTCTGAACTTGATGTAGATACCGGATTCTGGATGCAAAGTGATCCAATGCGACATAGTATTACGCTTTATCCCTAACTTTTGCCTGGACCGCCCTTTCGGGTTTTCAGTCCACCGGGATACCCATTTTTGCCCAAGCCGCCTTTTCAGGTTTTCGGCTTGCCGGGTGTACAGATTTTTTCATTTCATCCTTTCATTTTGCCCGAACCCTTTTGGTTCGCCAGGAAGCCCTAATTTTTGCCTAGGCATGTCAGCCTAGCGGGTCTTTTTTATGCGTAGTATCTTTTTACTATGTCTGCATTGGCGGGGTGAGGAAGGTCGTCACCATCCATGTTGGTTAAAATCATGGCTCCTCCTGAGCACACATGTTTAACCACAAATGGCCCTTCGTACGTAGGGGTCCATTTGCCCCTTGGATCACTCTGAGGAAGGATGATTCGCTTGATTACCAGATCCCCAACTTGATATTCCTGTGGTCTGACCTTTTTGTTAAATGCCCTGATCATCCATTTCTGATACGTCTGACCATGACAGATAGCATCAAGTCTCTTTTCGTCAATAAGGTTTAGCTGATCAAGTCGTGTCTGGATCCAATCATCTTCGTTCAGATTTGCATCCTTCATTATCCGGAGAGAGGGTATTTGCACTTCGATCGGTAAGACTGCCTCCATGCCGTAGACCAAGGAGAAAGGAGTTTCCCCGGTTGACGTCCTGGCTGAGGTACGGTATCCATGTAGAGCGAACGGTAACATCTCGTGCCAATCTTTATAAGTCACTCTCATCTTCTGCACAATTTTCTTGATATTTTTATTTGCTGCTTCTACAGCCCCATTCATCTTCGGTCTGTAAGGAGAAGAATTGTGGTGTTGTATCTTGAACTGCTCGCAGAGCTCAGTGATCATCTTGTTATTGAGATTGGTACCGTTGTCTGTAATGATCCTTTCAGGGACGCCGTATCGACAGATCAGGTTATGCCGAATGAACCGTGCCACAACAGTCTTGGTTACCGTAGCATAGGATGCTGCTTCAACCCACTTCGTGAAGTAATCAATCGCCACTAGGATGAAGCGATGCCCATTGGATGCCGTAGGTTTAATCTCACCAATCATGTCTATGCCCCACATTGCAAACGGCCAAGGCACAGTCAGAACATTTTGAGGAACTGGAGGAACATGCACCTTGTCTGCATAAATCTGGCATTTATGGCATGTCCGAGAGTGTTGGTAGCAGTCAGCTTCCATTGTGGACCAGAAATACCTTTCCCGGAGGATTTTCTTAGCCATAGTGTGTCCACTAGAATGTGTACCAAAGGTCCCTTCATGTAGCTCTTCCATGATCCTTTCTGCTTCAGTCTTATCCACACAGCGCAGTAAGGTCGAATCATGGTTTCGCTTGTACAAGATGCCGTTACTAAGGAAAAACTTCGCTGCGAACCTTCTCAGAAACTTCTTATCGTTGATAGATGCACCTTCAGGGTACTCCTGGGCTTCCAAGTATCTCTTCACCTCATGGTACCAAGGCTTCTCAGTTACCAATTCAGTCTCGAGATCACAACAGTATGCCGGTTCGTCCAGTTTCCAGATGATGATCCGGGGAGCCTCATTGTCCCATTTGACCTTGAACATAGAAGACATTGTAGCTAACGCGTCCGCCAACTGATTCTCTTCTCTCAGAAAGTGTTCAAAGGTTATCTCTGTGAAGTGGGGGATCAAGGTCAACACACATTCTCTGTAAGGGATAAGATTCGGATGTTTCGTATCCCACTCCCCTTTGATCTGATTGATCACAAGAGCGGAATCTCCGAAGACACTCAGAAACTTGATCCTTAAGTCGATCGCAGTTTGAAGACCCATGATGCACGCCTCATACTCTGCCATGTTGTTGGTACAGTTGAAACATAGCCGGGCAGTGAGTGGAGTATGAGTTCCTTGAGGAGATATAATCACAGCGCCTATGCCGTTACCCAAAGCGTTGGAGGCCCCGTCAAAGTGCATAGACCATCGGGATCCTTCCTCAGGTCCTTCATCCGGTCCAGGTACTTCACAATCAGTCACTATCATGATGCTCTCGTCCGGAAACTCGAAGTTCATTGATTGATAGTCGTCTACGGCCTGATGTGCCAAGTGGTCTGCCAATACACTTCCTTTGATGGCTTTCTGGGTTGTGTACTGAATGTCGTATTCCGTCAAGATCATTTTCCATCTTGCTATTCTCCCAGACAGAGCAGGCTTTTCAAATATGTACTTTATCGGATCCATCTTTGAGATCAACAAGGTAGTGTGAGTCAGCATATACTGTCTCAGCAGGCGAGCAGCCCATACCAAAGCGCAGCAAGTTTTCTCAAGCAGTGAGTATCGGGTCTCACAGTCGGTAAACTTTTTGCTAAGGTAATAAATGGCATGCTCTTTTCGGCCAGACTCGTCATGCTGCCCCAGCACACACCCCATTGAGTTGTCAAGTACTGTCAGGTATAGTATCAGAGGTCTCCCCTCAACCGGTGGCATAAGGATGGGTGGTTCTTGGAGATACTCCTTGATTCTGTCAAAAGCAGCCTGACATTCATCATTCCAACGTACTACCTGATCTTTCTTCAGCAGCTTGAAGATTGGCTCACAGGTAGCAGTTAGGTGTGAGATGAACCGAGCAATGTAATTCAGGCGTCCTAAAAAGCCTCTGACTTCCTTCTCTGTCTTAGGAACTGGCATCTCTTGAATAGCTTTGACCTTGGCAGGGTCCACTTGAATACCCTTATCACTTACCACGAAGCCTAGCAACTTCCCAGATCTTACCCCGAAGGTGCACTTGTTCGGGTTCAACCTCAGCTTGTACAACTTCAGACGGTCAAACAATTTATGCAGATGATCTAGGTGTTCTTCCTCAGTTTGGGACCTTGCGATCATGTCGTCAACATACACTTCTATCTCATGATGGATCATATCATGAAATAAAGCAACCATGGCACGTTGGTAGGTTGCCCCAGCGTTCTTCAGTCCAAAGGGCATGACCTTGTAGCAGAAGGTGCCCCACTGAGTAACAAATGTAGTCTTTTCCATGTCTTCAAGAGCCATCTTGATATGATTGTAACCTGAAAAACCATCCATGAAAGAGAACACCTTATGCTGAGCTGTATTATCCACAAGGACATCAATGTGAGGTAGGGGGAAGTCATCCTTGGGGCTGGCCCTGTTCAGATCCCTGTAGTCGACACACATTCTGACCTTTCCATCTTTCTTTGGTACCGGCACCACATTATCAACCCACTGAGGGTAAGAAGTCACTGCAAGAAACCCGGCATCAAACTGTTTCATAACCTCGGCCTTGATCTTCTCAGACATCTCTGGACGCATACGACGGACCTTTTGCTTAACCGGAGGGCAGTCTTCCTTAGTAGGCAAATGATGGACAACAATATCGGTATCCAACCCGTGCATGTCTTCGTAGGACCAGGCAAATATCTCCATATAATCATGTAGCATCTTAGTCAACCGTTGCTTCACGCTGAGCTCTAGGTTGGCACCAATCTTTACCTCCTTTTTATCTGCCTCAGTACCCAGATTTATTGTTTCCACTGGCTTTTCATGTGGTTGAATTGCCCTCTCTTCCTGGAGTAACAGTCTTGCAAGCTCGCCAGGCACTTCGCAATCATCTTCACCTTCGTCTTCGGCTAAGTTGATCGGATTTTCGAAGTCATAATTGGCAGTAGCAGAGTCGTTACCAGTGAGATCCAGAGTGGATTGAAACCTGTATGAGTGAGTGTGTGTAAATACAGTTGTTTTGAAATATATATAAAGGAAGGAAAGAAAGAAAAGGAGCGTAAGATTTGAAATGCGAGAAAACGTCCAAGATTTTCATTCATGATATATGAAATGACAATTTATATGCCCTCACAAATAAAGCCAACGGTGCCCCGGGTAAGACACCGGGCCATAGAGTTCAATTTATTGTTTATTACAAATAACAAAACAAAGAAGTTTATTACTGCGTAACAAAAGTAACAGGAGTATGGTCTTTGGCAATCCAATTGGTCAATCCTCCATCAGTTGTCGGGTAGATCCAGCTATTGAACTCAGCTTCATCTACTTCATTATCCTCCCCGACAGCATTCACTCCTGGATTTGTAATGAGCACATGAGGTCTTCTGGTCTTCGCCTTCCGCATAGCTTTCTGACCCTCTGCCGTAAAACACAGTCCAAATTTGTCAGTTTTCTGTGTAAAGTCGGGAAGCCTGCCCCAGTTAGTACATTCACCTTTCTGGACCACAGCCCGGGCATCTTTTAGGGAAGCCATCTTCAATGGAACATCCTCTTCGACCGCTGTTTCTGCTGCTGCTGAAATTGGAAGTACCTCTTCGAAATGCTGAAAGGGGGTCTCAATAAACTCCCCGTCCATCTCAATGTATCTGAAGGAATTCAAATGGCTCACCATATACTCCTCCTCTCCCTGCACAGTGACGATCTTCCCTCTGACGGGGTATTTCAGCTTTTGATGCAAGGTAGAGGTCACTGCCCCAGCTTTGTGGATCCAAGGTCGACCCAGTAGGCAAGAATACGATGGACAGATATCCATCACATAAAAAGTGGAGTCGAACACCTGAGAGCCCACACGAATAGGAATGTCCACCTCTCCATGAACCATCCTCTTGGAACCGTCAAAGGCTCTGACGATGATATTGCTAGGTTTTAATTCCAGGCCTTCACAATCCAGACGGTCTAAGGCCTTCTTGGGCAGCACATTTAGGGAAGAGCCAGTGTCCACCAATACGTGTGCCAGAGTAGTGGCCCTGCATTCGATAGAGACATGCAGGGCGTCATTATGGTCCCTTCCCTTTGCAGTCAGGTCAGCATCTGAGAAACCCAAACCGTTGTCCGCTGTCAGATTTGCTACACAATCAGTGAACTGAACTGCAGATGTCTCCTGTGGCACGTGGGCCGTCTTGAGAAATGAGATCAAGGCCTTAGCATGGGCCTCTGAACACAGTAGCAAGGAGAGCATGGATATCTTGGAGGGCGTATGCCCCAGCTGCTCGACAACATTAAAGTCACTCTTCTTTATTATTTTCAGGATTTCCTCCATCTCTTGTTGGGAGGCCTCAGCATTTATAGGTATTGGTGCCTCCATCCGGGCAGGCTCATCTTCAATCCCTTTGCCCCGAGCATTAGATGACTCGGCAGCAGGGGAAACAACTTGGTCAGAAACAGGAACATGTACACTTGTAGGTGTTATAAGGAGGGGTCTTCTAGTAGCGGGCGGTGCAATGTCAGGAGAGAAGAGCCTGCCACTGCGGGTAACCTTGGTTGGGCCAGTAATATTGCTGATACTGGTGCCAGTGTTGAACTCTTGCTTGATTCCATTCACATACACGTCTTCCCCATAGTGCCAGGGGACAGCTTTATCCGATTCGTAGGGGAGAGGCCCTGGAACAGTAATAACAACAGGTGCGACCGTCATGATTTGAACAGGCTTCCTTGGGAGAGCCTTGATTGGATTATTGAAGATTGTGACCACAGAAACTTCTTCTATCGGAACCAACTGAACAGCAGACTTCTTAAACAGAATCTCCTTGCTATCCATTAGGCTTTGGATGCCTAACTTCAGCAAAGGACAACCAGATAGGGAAACAGCACAGAACAGGCAACCTTCACTACAACCTGGAAATAAACCGGCCAGTAGTAGGTTCCTCTTGACAGTCTTCAAAGGAGTAGCTAGATCATTCACAGAAACAACGTATACCTCTTCATCAACAGCATTTACTCCATGCTGGGGCATAGGAGCAGTAACCACATTCGGCCTCTCAAGCGCTTCGAACTGTATCTCTTTTGCGTCAATAAGGTCTTGCACCTTATTCCTTAATGCCCAATAGTCATCAGTGGAATGCCCCGGGCTATCGGAGTGATAAGTACAGCGGGCATTCGGGTTGTATTTGGGAGAGGCAGTGTTCACAACTTTTGGGGCCTCTCTGACAGTTACTAGGTTGGTGGATAGCAACTGTGGCAAGATCTGCGACAAAGTCATGCTCAAACGGGTAAACTCTCTCCGGGGTCTTTCAGCCCTTGGTGGATTGGTTTGCCGAGGAGCGGCAGCAGGCTTGGCAATCATCGCCACATTGACAGATTGGCGGCGCTCAGGTTTCTCTTGTCTTCTAGAGCCATATACAGCACTAGCCTCTTTCTTGAAGGGTTTCTTCTCAGAACTTGTAGATGCCCCTTTCGGAATCTTACCAGACTTCAACCCAACCTCAATTCTCTCTCCAGTCAGAATAAGATCAGTAAACCCTGCAGATGAATTACCGATAAGATGGTTGAAAAATGGCCCAGATAGGGTCCCTAAGAACATGTCTACCAACTCCCGATCAGTCAACGGAGGCTGCACCCTGCCAGCCAGATCCCTCCACTTCTGAGCGTACTCTTTAAAACCTTCACTTGAACCTAACGACATACCCTGGAGTTGGGTACGCGTAGGGGCAAGGTCGGCATTATATTGATACTGCTTATAGAAAGCAGTAGCCAACTCCTCCCAGTTACGAACCTTGGTCCCATCCAGCTGATAGAACCATTCGAGATGAGTCCCTGAAAGACTCTCCTGGAAGAAGTGGATCCACAAGTTCTTGTCCACTGAGTACGGCTGAATCTTCCGCACATAAGACCTGAGGTGTAGCTTGGGACAAGACGCCCCGTCATATTTGGTGAAAGATGGTGCTTTGAATGTACGAGGAATGATCACACCAGTAGACAAACCCAAATCTCCAAAATCCAGCCCAGGCACCTGTTGGATCTCCATAGCATTCAACCTGTCTTCCAACTGCTTGTATCTGTCTTCTGCAGGAGGATATTGTTCCTCATCAAAATCAGTCTCGTTATCGGAGACTACCGGACTTGGACCTTTTTCCCCTTGAGGGGTACCCTTGCCTATAGAAGAACTAGCCTCTTCATTCTGCAGAGTGTTGTCGAACCTTCGGCCCGAGTTAAACAGAACAGTTCTTCTCTTCTTCTTCTTCTCCTTCTTCAGGAGCAGAGCCTTTAGCTCCTCTTGGCCCTGAGCCAAACCCATGATTAGTTCCTGAAATTTCACATTCTGCGCCTGAAGAGCCTTGATGGACATCTCAGTTGATGATGAGTCAGGATTCATGATGCTGAAATAAACAGCGAAGAACGGTAAGCAACCTGAAAAGAAGAAAACCTGTTATGCACATGATGAATGATATGTGTTTATGCAATGCATTCAAGGGTTCGAAAGTTCAAATTTGTTGTAGACCAAAAAAAGAACACACGTTATCATTAAGGAAATAATTGTTCAGTACATCAAAGCCTCATGGGCGCAAATTACAAAGCAAATCAATCCCAAAAGACACTACGCATCCTCTTTGGAGCTATGTAGGTGTTGAGATTCCTCTCCTCATGCAATAGGCGGGTGAGCTCCAAGACCTTCTTTTCACTAGCATGTAGACTGGTCTCCAGAGAATTCCGTTCTTCCTTAAGCTGGATCCAGCTCTTCGGCATCTCTTCCCAGGATGTGGGCATATCAGGATGCTGAATAATGTAGGACACTTCTCCTTCCAAGACTGGCTCTTTGATCACTGGGAGCACATGAGGATATGGCATTACTAACTTCTGGGAGCGGGCGCGTACCCACTTGAGATAAGGTTCCAACGGGATGGAGTTCCTGGGCCCCATTGTCTTGCTGTCTATCCTACTTGGCATCCTCCAAGCTCTGATAAATCTCTGGCGAAGTCCTTGTGCATCATTGTCGAAGTCAAAAACTATGTCAGGAATTAACATGTCATGAGGGCCATCCCTCCGAGCATAACCAAACTGTCTCCAAGCCAGGCATGGGTTGTAAGTAATACCTCCTCTGATTCCAAGTAAAGGAACATTAGGGTACTCCCCACAACGATCAATGATAGTGACATCCTCTCTGGATCGAGGGCACCAATGTATATCTGCATGTGTAAGGGTCATCAACCGTTGTGACCATCTCAATCCCCGCTCGTTCCTCAAAACTGATTGTGGAAGGTGCGAAATAAACCACCTTCCCAGGAGAGGAGTGCAACACATAAGGACACCTCTTTTTCTCATGGTTCGAGTGTAACATGAGTGAAGGATGTCCCCCAGCAACGTAGGTATAGGATTCCTGGACATAAAGATCTGGACAGCACTGATGTCTATAAGCTGGTCTGGGTTAGGAAACAACACCAAACCATAGACAAGGAGGGCCACAACTTCTTCAAAGGCTTGTAAGTCAAGAGAGTTCCAACATTCATGGGCCTTTTCAAACAGAAACCTGGCTAAGAACCCTTTGATACCACTTCTAACTTCCCAATGTCCCTTGAGGTCAGATGACTGTAGGTGCAAGGCTTTAGCAATCTCTTCAAGCTTGGGTTCCTTTTCCGTACCGTTGTAGGGTAGTTGATCAAGGATAGGGATCTTCAGGAGCCGGGAGAACTCCTCCAATGTAGGTACCAACTGATAATCCAAGAAGGTGAAACAATGATGCAGAGGGTCAAAGAATTGGAACAGGACCTTTACGATATCTTCCTCAATGTTAGTACTGACCAAGCTGATGAGTCTTCCATGTCTCTCACTGAATGAAGAGCTTTCGGGAATCCTGGATATAAGTTCCTTAAGCTGAGGAGGGACCCTTACAAGACTGATTTGAATTGTCTTTCTGCGAACAGTTTCCATGTCCTACAAAACAAGAACAAAGATGAAGATTCGAACCCCTGAAATGGTTAGTCAATGCATATGATGCTGGATGATGTCATGATGCTATAATTAAACACACCACAGATATTTACAAAGACAAACATGTAAGGCACACAAGGCACACAAGACAAGCCCTTAGGGTTTAAGGCCAGCATGGGGTCTGGGTAGTACCCTCTTGAAGTTGGTGGGTTTAACCTATCCTATTAGAAGTAACCGGGTTCTAAGGGTCCCAATATCACGGGATTGCTTTCATTGTTCATCGTTTCGATTTAGCCACTGAACTGGCGACCGAAATATTCCAGGAAAGCAACCCTCAATTGAGTGTAGTATCGAGTATCAACCAACCTCGGACTGCACCAAAGTCAGTTATCTCACTACCCTAAAGAGGCCAAGATAGTTCAATTAAGGTTCCTAAGGTCTGTTGATGCTTCACGACACCACGCGGAGGCCCCGTACTCTCCTTGACTGAACTCAAGGGTCACCGGTACACACCAAAGTGCCACATCAACGTAGCAGACTACTTCAACCATGTCGGTATACCCCGCACAGTTCCCTCACAGCCTTGTTGCTACTTTCTAAAAAGGTATCCCCCAGATCCTGGCTAGGATCTATAGAACTCCCGAGACAGTCCCACAATAATAAAGCAAACAAGCACAACAATTGAATATACAAGTGATCTTAGTCCTAAGGTACACTTCACTTTTAATTATCCTCAGCAGAGTCGCCAGCTCTGTGATCGGTGGATCTGGAACTGATTGTTTAACGCTGGTTCGCGAATATGTCGCGGAAGCAAGAGTCGCCACCGTCTTTTATTTTCTCCAAATGGAAAGGACAAAAGCACAGAAAAATTCCTTATAGAGATTGCTCTCGGTTCGGGAGGTAGGTTATAGAAAGGGAAGGTGTTAGCACCCTTTCTATCCATGGGCTCTTAGATACTTGCTCATTGTGTTTTCAAAAATGGTTTGTTTGCTTTACAATTGTGGGTTTTAAAAAGTTTCTTTGGAAAATTCCAGTTCGACTCTTGTATCGGTCCTCAAGAGTGTTTGAAAATTTGCTTTCGAAAGCTTTTTGAAAATGTGTTGGTGTGAAAAGTATTTTTGAATTTGTTTTGAAATTAGAGCAAGTATCTACGAGAACCTACCTACCCTAAGGAATTCGTCTGTGTAAATGTCCTTTAAGGTAGTGCCATCCCACCATTGAGAGATAGGTAGCACCACCGTTGGAGGTGTTCGGGTCAATTCGAAGGTTCGGGACATGGTGATCACCAGAGCAATAGGAAGACACCTTAGAAGCTACCCTCATGCCAGATTCCCGGATCATGAGGACTTACTAAGACATCCTCTACTCGACGATCACCTTTCGAGGCAAGGCAACAGTGAGGCGTACCCTAGGGGTGGTGTGTGATTTGTGTGTCAGATTCATTTGCATTTATCTTGTTTATGTCAGGGTGATCTACGCGTTTGTTTTTATTTTAGGCCATTCATTCTTGCATGCATTTATTTAACAGTTAAAAAAGTGCGGAAAGATAAAGTTCTAAACTATTACAAAGGCGCGGGTCCACATCGCCAAATTTAATCCAGGATCCAATTTGACAGAAAATAAAGAAATAAAGTAAAGTGCGAAAGATAAATATTTACACGGCTTTGGGAGAATTACATAAATATTTAAAAGAAATAAAGTAAAATGCGCGAATTGGAATTGAAATTGGAAGCGAGGGCGTTGGACCCTTTTTAATGAGATTAAATTATTATTAAGCAAATTAATTAAATTAGAATAAAAAAGAAATTATTTTTGAGTTTTTTTTGGTACTTATGATTTTAATGAGAATAATTAAATGAAAGAAAATATTAACCCTAATTCTAGTTGTTTTTTAGTTTAGTAAGAAAAACCTATTAAAATTTAAACCTAAAATTAAATCTAATTATTTAATGACAATTTGATTTTATGAAAATAAATAATTAATTATTAGTGAAAAGAAAAGAAAAAGGATAAAAATTAATTAAAACCCTAATTCTACCAATTTTAAGTTTATTAGAAAAATATTAATATTTAAACCTAAATTAAAAAACTAAAATCAATTAATGATATTTATTTACAAAAAAAATAACATTAAATAAAAATACTTATTTTTTGTCTTTTTCTGATTTTATATTGTTTTTATGTTTTTTATGAAAATATTAAATTAAAGGAATTAATTAAAAAAAAACAATAATTGAAATAACTAAAATAAAGAAAAGAATGAAAATTCAAACCATGGGGGGTCTGTCCCCATTTGGAGGTTTTGTTAGCATTGCTGGCCCAAGGTTTTAAGGCCCTTTTTGACTTTCCTTGCCAGCGTGTGGAGGTGTTGACTGCAGCCCATGGTATTCACCAGATCTGGGCCTTCAGATCGTCTCTATTGGCCAAGTGGCAAGCTGGATTTGAGGGACGTATGGTGTTCCCTTGTAACGAAACTGCACGCAAGCATGTTAATAAAAATAATATGAAAGGGATGGGGGACCTGGGGTTCGAACCCAGGTCCCAGGGATTACCAGTAACGTGCCTTGCCAACTGCTCCACTTGGTTTCTTTGTATATTATATAAACAATAAACATTATAATATAAAACAATCGTTAGTGCCTGTTTTCGCGCGAAATTTCAAATGGACCAACCAACGCCTTACACTTCATCATCTTCTTCCTTAATGTGTTTTTCCTGAAAATATAAAAGGGTTAGCGGGGGTTTTGAACCCCCCCAAAATATGCAATTTCCTGAAATAGCGAATAGGCCATGTGGGTACATAAATTAGGCGCGAGGGTTCTATTCAGATCGTCCAAGCTTCTTGAATCCAAACATGGCACTGAGATTCTCTAATTTTACAGTATTTGGAAACGCCCAAATTAGAACTTGAAAAACCCTAATAATCGTCCATGGCAATTCTTCATATAATGCATAAAAACTCAATTCAATCACATGGTTAGTTTCAGAATCATCCAATTAGTGTGAATCCATGAAAAAAATGCAATGAATATGCTTGAATATTAAAACACGATTATGAAAAAAATGTGAAAAAGTTTGAATCCCCTATACCGATTCTGGGCGTTAGAGTTGATGTTCTTGATTGGAATAGTCTCCTGGTCACCTTGGCAAGCTAATGGAATGATTATTTTGGCTTGAATCGCCCTAAAACCTAGTTTTCAATTTTCAATTTTTTTGCAAAAAACTCAAGTTTTGTTCTTGGTCTATGGCGCAGCCGGGAGGTTATGGGCACGAGGGTTTGCATCAATATATACATGTGAATGATTAGGGTTAAGAATTTGATCAAAAAAATCCATGAATTGATGAAGAGATATTTGATTTTTATGGCATAAGTTTTCAAATCTTTTTCATGCAAACTTGGTTCAAATCATGTCCATTTATCAAGATTCTTTCCATATCTGATTGTGCACGAAATCTTAAGCCTATTCCATGCACAAAAAGATTTAAAACATTAGGTTTAGTATTTTTCACCTATTTATTTTAATTAAATGAATTATTAATAATTAAAAATCCAAATAAATAAATAAAAATGATAAAAAACTTCCCTTTGGGCCAAATGGTCGTGCACATACCTTGGATGATGAATTGTGGAAGAAAAAGAGGCCCATTAGCATTTTTAAGACTTTTGAAGCAATGTTGACTTTTCAAAATATCCAAAAATTTCCCAACTTCCACAAGGCATAACTTGCTCAATTTTTAAGGTTTGCTCATGTTCTTCGACATTTTGGAAAGGTCTTTGAGTCCTCTAACCAATATCTTTGGTCCCATGTTATTTTGATTTACCAATCGCAAGTTATGGCCTTTGACTTAAAGTCCCTTTTTGTTGACTTTTGAAAATGACCTATAATGTTGAAATTGATAACTTTTTGTGAGAGCATTTCTTGGACTTGAAGTGTGAAGAAGAGTTGTAGGAAATGTCTTTCTCTTCAAAATTAGATTTGGATGGAATTTTTCTGATAATCCATGTGAAAGTTATGCCCTGGTCAAGTTACAGTTGACTTTTTCAACTGTCCAAATATGGAAACTTTTGCATCTTGAGACTTTTTGAGCCAAGCTTTGAGAATCATGATCAAGCATTGATCAAATGATGTTTGTGGCTTCAAAATGAGATGTTGACCAAAAATTTGAACTTTTGACTGTCAAATGACCATTTTGCCCCTACAGTTGACTGTAGTGCAATTAGGATTTTTGACTGTGCAATTTTGTGCTATAAGTCTTGAAACTTGGTATGAGGATGCTTGACCATATTTTTAGGCACGTGGGACTTGATTGGACCCTTGGAAACTTCATTTTCTTTGTCAGAACCAAAACCCTAGCTTTTGACTGTTAGGAGGCCCTTGAACTGTGCAACCCTTGGGGAGATTTTGAAGCATGCTCTTTGCAATTCTTGAAGAATATGGGAGGGCAAATTTTGGGGTACAACAGAAGGCATATGTTCCAAATCCTGGAGGCCACGTTGGCTTTGGAGGCAATCAGAGGGGAAAGATAATTGGCTCTGGAACTGTAGGTAATGGAAATCTTCCCTCTATAAATAATGTTCTGCTAGTAGATGGATTAATGCATAATCTGTTATCCATAAGTCAATTAAGTGATAACAGTTATGATATAATCTTTAATCAAAAATCATGTAAAGCTGTTAGTCAGAAAGATGGGACTATCCTGTTTAATGGAAAGAGGAAAAACAACATCTATAAAATCAAACTTTCTGAACTGAAAAGTCAGAATGTAAAGTGTCTTCTGTCTGTTAACAACGAGCAGTGGATCTGGCACAGAAGATTGGGGCATGTTAGTATGAGAAGAATATCTCAAATTAACAAACTCAATCTGGTCAGAGGACTTCCTAATTTGAAGTTCAATTCAGATGCTCTGTGTGAAGCATGTCAGAAAGGCAAGTTTGCAAAACCTTCTTTCAAATCTAAAAATGTTATTTCTACCTCTAAGCCATTAGAACTTCTGCATATTGACTTATTTGGACCAGTTAAAACTGCTTCAGTCAGTGGCAAGAAGTATGGGTTAGTAATCGTAGATGACTATAGCAGATGGACATGGGTAAAGTTCTTAAGACACAAGGACGAGTCACACTCTGTGTTTGTTACCTTCTGTAACCAAGTTCAGAATGAAAAGGATCATAGAATCGTTAAAGTCAGAAGTGATCATGGTGGAGAGTTTGAAAACAAAGATTTTGAGTCATTCTTTAATGACAGAGGCATTCTGCATGATTTCTCTTGTCCTAGAACTCCCCAACAAAATGGAGTTGTAGAACGAAAGAACAGAACATTGCAAGAAATGGCCAGAACCATGATCAATGAGACAAACGTTGCTAAGATCTTCTGGGCAGAGGCAATAAACACAGCGTGCTACATTCAGAATAGAATCTCAATAAGACCTATTCTGGAAAAGACTCCATATGAATTGTGGAAGAACAAAAAGCCCAACATTTCATATTTTCATCCATTTGGATGTACTTGTTTTATGTTAAATACAAAGAATTATTTGAACAAGTTTGACTCTAAAGCACAGAAGTGTATTATGTTAGGATACTCTGAACGCTCAAGAGGGTACAGAGTATACAATACAGAAACACAGATTGTGGAAGAATCAATCAGTGTTCGTTTTGATGATAAGATTGACTCTGAAAAGTCAAAGCAGAATGAAGTTTTTGCATGTATGGAAATTGAATTTACAGGTTCTGAAGACAAGTCATCAGAAGCTCTCAACACAGACACTCCTTCAACGTCTGAAAGGAGCACTGCTAGCAATCCTACAACAGCTGCTGATCAACCTCAGAAGAGATTACCCAGAAGCAGCTTGGATCATCCAGAAGAAACTATCTTAGGAAGAAAGGAAGATCCAATCAGAACAAGAGCAAGCTTCAGAAACTCTGAAGAATCCCTCATGCGACTTGTGTCTCTGATTGAACCTTCTTCTATTGATGAAGCACTTCTGGACAATGACTGGATTCTAGCAATGCAAGAAGAGCTGAATCAATTCACCAGAAATGACGTATGGGATCTTGTTCCCAGACCTAAAGGATTCAACGTCATTGGAACAAGATGGGTGTTCAGAAACAAGCTAAATGAACAAGGTGAAGTCATCAGAAACAAAGCACGACTGGTAGCACAAGGTTATAGTCAGCAAGAGGGGATAGACTATACAAAAACCTTTTCTCCAGTCGCCAGTTTAGAATCTATTAGACTTTTAATTTCATTTGCTATTAATAGAGGCATCACTCTGTATCAGATGGATGTCAAGAGTGCATTCTTAAATGGTTATATAGAAGAAGAGGTTTATGTGCACCAACCCCCTGGCTTTGAAAATACAAAACATCCAGAACATGTTTTCAAGCTAAAGAAGTCACTATATGGTCTGAAACAAGCTCCCAGAGCTTGGTATGAAAGACTAAGTAACTTTCTGTTAGAAAATGAATTCACCAGAGGGAAGGTGGACACTACCTTATTCTGTAAGTCAGTTAAGAATGGCATCCTAGTCTGTCAATTTATGTTGATGATATTATTTTTGGACCTACTAATCCTTCTCTTGGAAGAAAATTTGCTAAGTGTATGCAGGCAGAATTTGAGATGAGCCTCATGGGGGAACTGAAATTCTTTCTAGGAATTCAAATCAATCAAACTCCAGAGGGAACTTACATTCATCAGAGCAAATATGTCAGAGATCTTCTGAAGAAATTTGACCTCTCAGAATGTAAGCCATCAAAGATTCCAATGCATCCCACGTCCATTATGGAAAGAGAAGAGGTAAGCAAAAAGGTAGAACAGAAGGTATACAAAGGTATGATTGGTTCTCTCCTTTATCTGACAGCTTCAAGACCTTATATCTTATTCAGCGTATGTATTTGTGCTAGATTCCAATCAGATCCTAGAGAATCTCACTTAACAGCTGTTAAGCGAATTTTCAAGTATCTGAAAGGTACTACTAATCTGGGTTTATTTTAAAGAAAATATAGTGATTACAGCTTAGTAGGCTACTGCGATGCTGACTTTGCTGGAGACAGAGTAGAGCGTAAAAGCACTTCTGGAAGCTGCCAGTTTCTGGGAGAAAACCTGATCTCTTGGTCCAGCAAAAGGCAATCCACAATTGTGCTATCAACAGCAGAAGCTGAGTACATAGCAGCAGCAGGATGTAGCACACAAATGCTCTGGATGAAAAGTCAGCTTGAAGACTTCCATATTTTTGAGAATAACATCCTTATACTCTGTGACAATACTTCTGCTATTTGCTTAAGTAAGAATCCTATTTTACATTCTAGGGCTAAGCATATAGAAATAAAATATCATTTCATTAGGGACTATATTCAGAAAGGAATTTTGAATTTAAAATTTATTGATACAGACCATCAATGGGCTGATATCTTCACTAAACCTCTTTCTGAAGATAGGTTCAATTTCATTCTGAAACATCTCAACATGAAACTCTGCCCAGAATGAAAATGTTTTAAGTTTATATATTATCCTTCAGAATGTATTTGTTTTACTGTGAACTTCTGATCAATCTCTCTTCAGAAAGATAGAACATGCAGATTGTATCAGATGTCAGTCTTAAAGATCTGAGCGTTTCAGCTCAAGGATAGACGTGCTGATCACTAAATCAAACAAGTGTCATCCAATCATCAGCAAATCTCTGAAGCAGAACACGCGTGCACGCTTCTGAGAAGGCAAAACGCTGATTGGGTGCATTGAGACACATGTCTGGTAACCGTTTCAAGTATCTTTCTCAAATCCCCCAAAATCAGCAAGCATTAAATGAAAGTAATCATGTTTTAAAACGTAATCATGATTTTATTTCTCTTTCTTGAAACTGTTTACACTTTCAAAAAATTTCTCAAATCTATTTAAACTCATTAACATCTCACATTAATCTTTTACCGTTTCTTTCAATCTCACAATATTTTCTCTGCATTTTCCTTGTGTTCATCTCTCTCTCAAAAGAAATCCATTTCTCAGTTTTCTCAGAAAAACCCTAAGTGTGAACATGGCAACCTCCAGAAATGTCTCTGCAGGTTCTCAGAAGAAAGCTTCCTCTGAACAGTACCAAGGTCCATTCAGAACACTCCTTACACTAGTGAAGAATTTAGAAGTGCTGTCTGAACTGATTGTTGACTTCTCCAGTCTGAAAGAGAATGGTTTTGACTTGACAGAAGAAGTTAGGGCACATAAATGGGAGAGATATTTTGACATGTTGGTTGGAACAACGTTCCTAGTTTTGGTCAAGGAGTTCTGGATTCATGCGTCCTCATCAACGCATCAAGTCACCTCCTACATAATGGGAAAGAAGATTGTGATCACTGAGGATCACATAGCAAAATTGATTGGTTACAGTGGCGGTGGCGTCCGCTGTATTGATATGGCTGAAAGATGCTCTGACGTTGGTGTCATAGCAGAACAGATTTTCCCCCTTGGGGTGCCCAGCAGCAAAATCAGAGACTTAAAGGATCACCACGGAGTATGGGCGAAGATCATTCTGGGGTGCTTTAATCACAGGAAACCAACAAGCTCCCCTGATTATATAAATATAGATCAGCAGTTTCTGATCTATTTTATTAATCAGAAGGTAAAAATCAACTTGGCTCATCTTCTGTTTAATCACCTCAGGACCAGTGTCAAGGAGACCAGGGAAGAAGAAAGGACAAAGAGGGATTGGATACCCTTTGGCGGGTTAATATCAGATATTCTGACTGAGAATAGGCTGATAGAGCACCTCACAGAAGCTCAAGAACTAAGTACTATTGAACCAACTATTGGCAAGCCTCTGAACGCCAAGAATCTGAAGAAAATGAAACTGATAGAGAATATCAGAAAGGAGCCCAACGTTACTCCTATTGCTGACATCTACAGCAGAAGAGTCCCTCTGGACGACTTTCCGTTATTTTCTGAGATAGAATCAAAGCCAGTGGTGGTTCTCAGATACTTGGACGCGTGCAAGGCTGATGGTACAGATCCCAAACTGAATATCAAAGATCTGCACCAACAACAACCAGAAGTTCCTCTGAAGAAGACGAAGAAAAGGAAGGCCACTTCAGAAGGATCATCCCAGCAGACTCCCAAGAAAAGAGGTAATTTATCTGCTGCTTCTGTTTTAAATTCTTCTGCTATTCCAACATCAATCCCAACTCCAGCTTCACATGAAATCCCAATCCCCATACCAACTATTGATGAAACCGAACCAGAAGATGACCCTTCTGAGTCACTGACTCTCAGAAGACCCCGCACCAAACATCCAAAACCCACAACTTCAACAATATCAGAACTTGACAAAGTTCTGTCTGACATTGATCAACGTGTTTCTGATCACCTCTCAAATAATCCAAACACTGAACTAGATATTTCCCACTCTCCTCAACCAGAACAACCTCTCTCACCCATACCAGAAGAACCACAAATTCTTGAACAACCAGAAATTCCACCTCCTTCTCCACAACCAGCAATTCCTCCTCCCTCTCCTCAACCAGAAATTCATCCACCATCACCTCAACCATCACCTCCACCATCACCTCCTCAACCTGAGTTTCATCATTCTGAAACTCCATCTCCTGAACCTCATTCTCCTCAATCCTCTGAGCCATAACCCCTGGCAATTCAGCTTCCATGTGGAACAACTGTAACCATGGCCCAGCTGCCATCCTCGCCAGAATCTACCCCTCCAAACACTCCAAAAACTCCAAACAGTCCAATTATTATTTCTGACTCTCCCACTCCATCTCCCAAACAAACATCTCCCAAACAAACTACAGATGACCCCAGCAGGACCTTCATCGATTTAAAAATCCTTGACCGTCTTGCTGATCTCAAAAATAAAATAGCCATTCCAAAACCAAAACAGCCAGATGTTGGCTCTGGCATTGTGAATTTTGAAACAGGTTTGAAACAGGTTTGTCCTGGAATGATTGATCCTGCTGCCTCAGACCAGCTCTGGACATGTTTCAGAATATGGGTATGTGCTGAAGCCCTCAAGTTGCAAGATATCAACTATGAGCAGGCACAACAGAACTTCAGCAAGCTTCTGAACGAAGTTGGAAGTCAGCTGCTGAAAGAAGACGTGCTCCTTCTGGATAGTGAGCCATGGTCTGAGAAGCGGCCAGCTTCAAAAGTGCAGCCAGAAGAAGATCAGACAATTCAAGCTGAAGACAGTCAAGCTGAAGATGTTGCAGAAAGCTCTCAGAAGCTTCCTGTTTCTGATGTTTCTCAAGCTGCCTTGGACAGGCAGACTCTGGAAGAGCTGAAGCTGAATGATATTCGTCTGCAGCAAAGAATGGATGAAAGTGATCAGAAGATGAAGGAAAGGATGGATGTGCAGGACAGCAAGATAGATACAGTAGTCAGCATGGTGCACAAGCAGACTGAAACTGCTGATCAGATTAAGGCAATGCTGGAGAATCTGTTCACACGCTTTCCTCCCCAACCTTAGTTGTTCATTCATGATATTTTCAATGTTTTTCTTTGCATATCTTTTGTACTGTTTTGTCTGGCTCTGAATATTTTAATATAACAAGTTTTTCTGCTCTGATCGTTTTAGCACTTCACTTACACTTTTTAATTGCTGACAAAAAGGGGGAGAACAAGAATGATATTTTTCAATAACGGACTACTAAGACAAAAAGTATCAAACATTCTAACACTCTGACATACTTGAATGTTTTCTGTTTTTGCATAAGTCTACAGGTACAAGAATGCTCTCTGATACACTGAAGCTCTGAAGCTCTGATATTCTGATCTGAAGTTCTGATAGTCAAAGCTCTGATATTCTGATCTGAAGCTCTAACATTCTGATGTTCAAAAATTCAATAAAGATCTGATCCTGAAGAACTCTAGGAATTAAAAAGGGAAGTAATAAATTTAGGGGGAGTATCTCTGATCCCAACTCTGATTTCTCTTTATCCCTTATCTTTGATAACTTCCTATTTAATTCTGATGCAACTTATCATTTAATTATCTCTAATACTTTTTCACGCTATTTTCAATTAAAAAATATCTAGTTTTTGTCATCATCAAAAAGGGGGATATTGTTAGAACAAAGTTTGAATCTACTACCCTAAGTTTAAGTTTTGATGATAACAAAATGAAAAGATATATTAATTATGTGATTCATGTAAGAACTATTTTCTACCTAAAATTTACTTTCTGTTTTACAGAAACTCTGATGGGTATCAGCATGAGAACATCCTCATCAGCATCAGATAATTGGATATCAACATCAACATCAGAAGATGCTAAATCAGAATACCAGAATCAGAAGAACAACTCACGCTTATGTTGAAGCTTGATGAACAGATCTGCGCTCAACACTCTGAACTCTGATAAAAGACAACAATTCATCAGCATTTAAGCAGCGTCAGAATGAGCCAAAGCCAGAACACGCTTAAGTAGCAACGGTACTGTGCATTCAAGATGAGTTATTACCAACGGCATCATTCCAGACAAGATCTGCTTAATAAGGAAAGATTGTTATTGGCATTGAATCAGAATTATTGCTCCAACGTTCTCAATTTCAATGCTATATAAACAAGTCAATGAAGATTGAATTGGCTAATGCTCTACATCAATTTACCCGCCTAAAAGCTAATCATCATCTTCCTTACTCTCATTTTGCTAAAAGCTCCATAATTCCTTACTCAATTATTTTAGCAATCTAGTTTCCATAAGCTTAATTTGTGTAGTATCACAGTTGTGATAAACAGTTTTGTAGAAAACATTCACACACCTAGATTTTAATTCTTTGTAAGAAAGTGATTCCTTGAGAAACCGATTTGTGGTTTGCATCAAGAAGGCTTTAGCAGTTGTTAAAGCAGATTGTAATATTCAGTTGAATATAGTGGATTAAGACCTCGTTGGAGAGAGGCGAAATCACCTTGATGGGTGGACTGGAGTATTTTGAGATCAAACGAACCAGGATAAAAATATCGTGTTCATTGCAATTGATTTCCAGTTTTTTACAATTCAACCCCCCTTCTTGTGTTTTTCACTTCTTCATGGGAAACTCTGCATCCTTGCTTAACTCTGGATTAGAAGTTCTGCTTCAGTGTAGCATCTAATCTTCTTATCCTCTTATCTTCTGGCTCCAGCATGTTTTGAAGGAGTTTTCAGACCTTCTAGAAAGCTTGCAGCATGCTTCTTAACCTTCTTTGAATTACCCTGGTAAACTCTGGCTGAAGCTTTTTTGAAAACTTGCCCAGAAGTTCTGACCAAACTCTACCTTGAGAGTGTCCAGAATTTGCTGAGTGTTATGGTGATAATCTGGTCAGAAGTTCTGGAATTGTCATAATTCTTAAATACTTAGAAAAATTTCTAAGTACCTAGAATTTGACTTCTCCAAAGTAAAATTTGACTTTTGAATTTATTGACGAAACAAATCTCATATTCCAACATGTCTTGATGAAATATGATTCTTGAAGCTTGATTTTGATCCAAAAGTCAAAGTTTGACTTTTTAGTGTGCAAATGACCATTTTTCCCTTGTGAATGCCTTTCTTGAAAATTTTGATAATTCAAGGCCTGGAAACTTAATAGAAGCAAACCTGGGATCCAGGGTGATTCCTTGTGAAATGAGAGGGAAAAGTTTGGGGTACAACAATATCCTACTACAACGGAGCTCAACAATTTGCACGCAAAGGACTTCGTTCCCATCTCCTTCATTGAGGAGTAATTACTTGTTTATTGCTTTCTTTTAATTCAAGAACATTTTGTCTGTAATATTAAACAATGACTTTTAAGCCATGTGCCTAGCCCAGGGCAACTATGGTCCATTTGTCAGGGGTTTTATTTATGTTTATTTTATCATATGATCATTCAATACAAATCATTGGACTTTTGCATTCAAATATTTGTGCTCATTGTCTTTATTTTTCTTCAAATACATTTTTAAAAATAGCCATGTATCTTACATGTATACAAACACACTCTTGCATGTCCTCATCCACTATGGATATCATTTCCAATAACTCTATTATTTCCAACTATGATTTCGAATGCCCAATTAACCAAGCCGAATACGAAGGCGAGGAAGATTGTGAAATACCGGGAGAACTAACCAGACTTCTATTACAAGATGAAAAAGCTATTCATCCGCACGAAGAGTCTGTTGAAGTCATCAATTTGGGTACCGAGACAAACAAGAAAGAGGTCGAGATCGGTGCTAATATGGAAAGCAATGTCAAAAGCAGATTGGTTCAGATGTTGCTTAATTATGTGGAAGTGTTTTCATGGTCTTATGAAGATATGACAGGGTTGGATACCGACATTGTAGTCCATCGTCTGCCGAAAAAGGAAGATTGTCCTCCTATCAAACAAAAAGTTCTTCGCATGAGGCCTGATGTTGCACCCCAAAATTTACCCTCTTGATTTAGGCTTATGTTTCATCATGAATATCATATTGCATTGCATTCATACATTGTGATGGGATCAAAATACTTTGGTTATCAAGTCTTCCTCAAGCCTTGAAGGTTGATTGCATTGACAAGTTGCTCAAGTAGAACCTTATTGTGATACGGTGGGAGAACTGACTAGGGTTTTGCGTTTGTTTTCGCAAATGTTTCGGTTGAGCAAGAGTCGCCACCGACTTTTTATTTTATCCTAAGGAAAGGTTTAAAAAGCACAGCAAAAACCTTTGAGATTTTTCTTGGGTTCGGGGAGTAGATTATAGAAGGGGAAGGTATTAACACCCCTTCTATCCATGGTTATCCATGGGCTCTTAGGTACTTGCTTAGATCAACTTGCCTTGGCTTTCAATTGTTTGAAATGGTGCTTTGTGTGTGGCTTTGAAAAAGGTTTTGAAAAAGATGCCTTGCATAGGCTACCCTTGTAACAATTCTTTACTCGAATGTTTTACAAAAGGTGTTTGTCTTTTTGAAAAGATGTTTCAAGGTTTTTGAAAGTTTGTTTGAAAGTGTTTGTGAAGTGGGTTTTTGAAATAAGGCAAGTGTTTTTCTTGGAAGGTTGACAAGTACCTAAGAGTTCATCTACCCTAAAGTTTGTTCAAAGATTTTTGTCATGTTTTAAGCCTTTTGACAATTTTGTTCCACCATTGCATTTGGTGGACAATCTTGTCTTAGGAGATGAAAGGGACGGGCGCGGGTCATCGTTTGAACCATAGTTGCAATAGTGTTAAATGTCTTTGGGCAATTTTCTTTAAAAGGGACTTGATCATTTTATTTAGGAAACATTTTGAGGGACTATGATCATTTGATTGTTTGTTTTACCCAAAGAAATTCAACATGCAATATGGCCCATTTTTGAAAGGCAACAAAGTGGAATACCCTAGGGGGTGCAAGTGTGAGATGTGTTGTTTATTTTCATGCTCATTTATCTTGTATTAGGTCCAACTATTTTTGTTCATTTTTATTCGCATACAAAACCCTAATTCTAGCATAGTATGTTTAGAAAGCATTAAAAGTGCGAAATTTAAATTCCTAGGCTATTACATCACAATAATATGGGGAGGGGGGTACAATGTTTCAAATGGGGTTTATTTGGGCAAGAATTTAGATCTAAGCTATTACATCATTTTTAGGAATATTTACAAGATAAATAATTGCATAATTAAATGGAAATTGACATGAATATGCAAAAAGGAATTTTTATGTATATGTAAAAAAAGGTATTATTTATGTAAAATAAAATAAAGAAAATAAAAGGGTATTATTTTGAGGTATTTTCAAATTTAGGGTAAAAAACCCTAATTTTAATCAAAATGTATACTAATTAATTAATTCATACAATATTCATTATTTACATACAAAAATAAAATAAAATATGATATATTTGTAAAAAAGGCATTTTTAGTATTAAATATTAAAAAATAAAATATGTACATTTTTTTGGTGTTTTTACTCTAAATGCATTAATATATATATATATATATATATATATATGTATATTTATATTATTTTAAATATGTACTATATATATAAATAATAATAATAATTAATTTTTTAGAAAATAGTATTTTTTTATATAAAATATTTTCAGAGGGTAATATAAAATAAAAATAAAAATAGAAGTGTTTTTACATATTTTTCTATTTATCCTAAATAATAATATGTATTTATTTATGTATAAACAAAAGAAAATCAAAATAAAAATCAAATAAAATCAAAAAATGATGAGAAAAATATTTTCAAAATTTTAATATGCTGAGAAAAAATAAATGAGTCAAATAAGAAAAGAAAAAGTCAAAAATCATGAAAAATGAAGCAAATGGGCTTGGGGGGTAAGAAAATGGAAATAGGGTGTAAAAAGAAAAGACCACACAGGCCCAGCCCATGTGGCTTCATCTTCAACCTTTGTTCAGCAACATTCAAAAACGCGCGCCCTGTACTCCAGCTGCTAACTCCTGATTCCTGGCTTTTTAACAAAAACTCATAACATAAAAAATGTTCAGCATGAAGAGACGATTCTAACCATGTATAGAACTTGACCTAACTCTCTAAGATGAAGGAGAATTTCTCCTCCCCCAAATCCTAACCTAGTTTTTCTGTCATTTTCAAACTCCAAATTCTCTCTACTCAGGCAAAAGAAATGAAAAGTAAAGACATGGACATGTTCAGTGGCATGAGTATGACATTATTTCTTCACAAACTTAAGACTAATGATGCATAATAAGAGAGATACGAGTTCAAAATTTTACCTATTCAGTTGAACTTCTATATGGAGATGTAGGAACCTTAAGTGCAAGGTGATGATTGGAAAAGCTTCCTTGAGGTCCAGGGATGCTGTTTCAATGCTTACTTTGTCTTGAGAGCTTCTGAATCAAGCTAGAGAACTTCAACTGCAAAACAGAAAAACAAAAATGGTGAAGTGGCTTAGAGGTGTTACAGTTTGTGTCTTAGCTTCTGGATAGTTTGCATAGGTTGTAAGGAAGGTAGAGGAACAGGTTTTGGCAAGAATGCTCGAGAGAAATGGGAGTTGGTACTCAAACTGCAGAGGCAACTCTGTTTTTGCAGTTTGAGGATGATTCTGAGATGGAGGGTGTTTTAGAGGTGCAAGGGTCGTGTATTAGCTTGGTTATGTTGTCTTGAGTGTGTTTGATAAGTTTGTTCTTGTGTTCTAGTGCTGAGATGAGAGTTGTTGTGAATTATGGAACTTTTCTTCACACTTAAGCAACAAAATGCAACTTGAGTTTCTAGGCATATAGAGGGCCCCTAATGTGCTGCATAATCCCTCCTTGATCAGTGTGTTATGCTCATAAACTTGTGCCATTCAGATTTGCAATGTACTTGTTGGATTTCTAAATTGACATAAAGTGAATTTTAGCAAAAATGGATAGTTCACTTTATCTAATTTGGGATTAATCTTGCATACAATGTCCAAACTCATAGAACAACACCTTAACACAATGAATATGCATTAAATTATTGAGTTCAACTTTGTTTAAGGACCTGTAATCTAACCTAAAGCATGCTGAGTTCAAATTGCAAAGTTATGGACATGGAACTTGGTCATGAACAAAGTGGTTTTTTGCTATATTGTGAAATTCGATTCTCTCTAACCATGAGGTTGTTTGAGAAGTTCTTGGACATTTTGGAAATCTTGGAATGTGTACTACAATCCATCTTTGAAATGAAAATTGAAATTCCAAGTGGAAGTGTATGGAAAATGGCCTTGAAGTGGGGTAGAAAACCTTGTCAAAATAGGTTAAAATTTCACTAAGTTAAAAATGGTTTAGTGCCCTTATTCAAAAAATTGTAACTTGAGATACAAGCTTCAAATGAGAAAACTTTGTGAATCAAAGTTGTAGATTATGCAACAAGCTACAACTTTCATGTTTTGACTTTTGTTTGAATCCAAATGGATCTTGGTGAAAAAGTGGGGCAAAGTTATGAAAAATTCAAATTTCTAACCCTAATTTGCATTTTGTGATTTCTTGATGAACAAGTTTCATGATTTGGCATGTTTTGATGAAAAATGGATCTTGACTCTTGATTTTGACCAAAAAGTCAAAGTTTGACTTTTCAGTGTACAGTCAAAATTGATCAATGGACTGGGAAATTCAACTGTCAACCTTGTGTACTTGGGATCTTTTGAGCTTGTTGATCATGTCAAGATAATTCCATAGGGTCCTTGAGTCCATGTGTGAGCTTGATTTACCATTGGCTAGGTCAAACAGTCAAAAATTGCCTTTGTACAATCAAAACCCTAAAAATGACCATTTTGCCCTTTTGGTGATCTGATCAATTTTCTTGTGGAATTGTGATCCAAACTTGATCAAATGGTTCATGTGAGTTCAATATGTTTATGTGGATCAATTTTCATGAGGTTTGACTGTCAATTGGCCACAGTTGACTTTTTCCCCAATACAGTTGATTTCTAGGTCAACTGTCCAATTGACTGGGCAAAACTTGGAGTCAGGACTTGAAACTTGATATGGGTAAACTTGGGAGTCCAATATGAAACATGAAAGTCATCTTAGGCATTTTGGGTCAAAACATCTTTGTGCAAACACAAACCCTAATTTGAGTCAACAGTGCAAGGAGAGGTCTTGAGCAGATGAAACCCTAACTGGATCCTGAGCTTCAAAGGCTTTGTGATGAGAAATCCATGAGGAATGGGAGGGCAAATTTTGGGGTACAACACTTATCATCTAAACCTTTGGATCTTTCAAGTTCAAATTTACTGCATATCTCAAGATATTTTATCCATCTCTTTGGATCATCAGAGGATTGAAGTTTGTGATTAATTATAAGAAGTATCACTCTTTTGATTCACCAGTCAAAATTAGGGTTTTGCTTGATCAAGGCTATTGATCAATGTACAAGTCTTAATTTGGAAGCTACAACATATTATTGGTATTTGAAAAGTCTTTGTACAAGAAGTTGGTCAAGATGCCCAGAGGATTTGAAATTTTGGAGATGATTCATCAGTCTCCTAAGGTGATAAACAAAACTAGGGTTTGGGATTTTATCAAGATTTCTTGAGAATTTTTAAGTGAAACTTTGTACATGGCCTCTATATATTTGGGAGATAGTATGTTTGATGTTTTGACCATCAATTTTGAAGAGAAGTGGACCAATTAATTCAAAGGGGCAAAATGGTCATTTTGGTCAAAATCAGTCAAAGTCAAGGTTGACCAAGTGAACTTTTGGTCAACCACCAATTCAAGGGTGTAATTTTCATATTTCAAGTCCATTTTGATCATTGGATCAAAAAGATTGAGGTTTGGGTTAAAACTTGTTCATGAAGAAACCCTAAAAGTTTCTAATTTTGGAAAATGAGGACTTAACTTCAGAAATTCATATTTTATTCATGTTTGATCAAAAAAATGCAAATGAAATATGCTTGGAAAGTTAAGACGGTGATCTTTCATCTCCTTTTGGTCTCATGTCCAAATTGGCAAAGAGTCAAGACTTATCGTCTTTGGAAGTTCATGCCTCAAGTTAAAATTATAGGTCATTTTCCAAAATTAGTGAATTTCATGTCAAATTTTGAGGACCTTAGTGGATTCAATTGCAAAAACACAAAACTAAGGGATTGTATATATTTTCAATTGCTTTCCAAATTATACTCATTTGTGTCCAAATTCAAAAGTATGGGAAAGTTATGGTCTTTTGAATTTCATGCCATTTTATTGAACTTTAGCCATGCAAGCAAAATGCCAAAACTTGAGAACTTCATTTTCACCCATTCTCTTCACTTCTAAATCAGGCCCATGACACATTTGTGACCTATGGAAGCCCTTTATGCCATCTATTTCGTGCCCATGTGATTGTTGTACTTGCTTGAGGCCAAAATTTCAAAACTTGCCCAAAATTGCAAAAAACTCCAATACTTTATGATCATGTGGAATCAAGGGCCAAGATTTTAAGGATGATTTTCTGAAGTAATTTGTCGAAAAAATGCATAAAAGGCTAAAGAATGCACGAGCAAATGACCTGATCCTATGCACACCTCATTTTCTGCACAAACTTCCAATCCTGCCCTCCAACGGTATTAAGCTTGCATTTCCACCCCTACCCTCCTCTATCACTCTATATAATGAGTAGCGAGGCTCATTTGATGGGATAAAGGTCTCCATTGCAAGAAATCCAAATCTGAGTTCAAATTCCTTTCTCTGCATTTTTCTTTGAATCCCTTAATTCCTTGGTCGTTTCTTCAATTTCTTCGTAAAGACACATTCAGTGGAGCAAGAGGATCAAGTTGGAACCATTGATTTGCTTCTGGAGTGAGGGAATCGTGCATTCACATTTTGATTTGAGGTAAGCTCACTCAACTTTGATTCATGATATATAGCTATTTATTGCTGAATTTGAGCATGGATACTTGCTTGTTGATGTTATGTGAACGATTCTGAAATTGTTTGAGGTTTTGGTTTGGCATATTATGCTTGTTTAAGATCTCTGCAACTCTAATTTTCAGTGAGTTTTTGGTGATTTCATGCTGAGATTTCTAGATCCATGGCTGTCTATTTGATGTGATTTGAATTGTGTTTAATTCCTTGCCATGTTAGCTTTGATTTGCACTTGATTTGATGAATTTTGGTGGAGAAATGAGATTGTATGATCGATCTAAATCTGAGGCATAAGCCCGAGTGGCGCGCGAGTTTTGGTGTTGGACAGAGGTTGAAGATGATGCGCTGTCTTGATCTGGTCCGTTGGATCTATCTTTTTTTTAAAAAAAATTTTGTTCATGTTTAAATTTTAATTGATTTCTGGATTTTATTTCTTGATCAATAATCATGAGAAAATTATGCAAAAATTCAGGAAACTTAAAAATAATATTTCTGACCTTGTGTATTTTTTTTCTAGTTTTTGAAATGTTTTGATTGGTTTAAAAATTCGTGTGATTAATTAATTTTTTTTGTTTAATGTTTATTTTGGTTTTAATATTTTCATTGATCTAAAAATTCCACAAAAATTATCTTTGACTCATAAAATAATTTAGAAATTGATTCTGATTTTGGTTTAGCATTTTTCCTATTTTTGATTAGAAATTTAATTTGAGAAGTTTATTTGAAATGTTTGCTTCATAATTTTTATTTTAATACTTCCTTTAATTCAAAAATCTTTAAAAAATCATATAAGTTTGCTTTTAATCATAGTGTCTAAATATAATTTTTTTTTGACCTTTTTATGACTTTTGGCTAGGGTTTGCATTTTGTCATTAAATAATAGTTTAATTGTTTAATTGTTTGTTTGATTTTATTTTTCCTTTAATTCAAAAATTCCACAAAAAATCATGGATGCTGGTTTTTAATTCTAATATTTGAATATGATTTTGGTTGGATATTTTTCTGATTTTTGATTGGAATTTTATTTTGAGATGTGAATTTTTGTTTAATTGTTTAAAGGTTTGAATCTTGATTTTATTTTTTACTTTTCTTTAATTCTAATTTTTTTTTTTAAAAAAATAAAAAAATAAAAAAATAAGTTCTCTGATCTTTAGAGTTTTCTTTATTAATCAATAATTGAGTTCATTTTCTAAATAATTAGGGTTTTGCTAATTCCCTTGTTTGTTTTGATTCCAAAAAGCAAATGGCCTTGAGTTTCAATTGAATTTGGTTCTTCTTTAAGGTTCATAAATGGATTGAGGTCCTTAAGAAGATTTTTCTTGAATTAATTGATAAGGTTTGGTATTTTCCACAAAATATTTTGAAAACTTGTCTAGTTTGGTGGTTTTTGCCAACTAGTTTTTGATATTTGAAGTCTGATTGATCCTTTCATCATCCATCCATGAACTTAAAACATGTTTTCTGACTCTTATACATCTCAAGGATGCTAAGAAATTTTTTGTTTGAATTATGGAAGCCCTTTTCCTCTTTTTTGATGTATTTTTGAAGTGAAGGTACCCAATTAATGTTGCATATCTTGTTGCAATTTGCTTGATGGCCAATTAACTTGAGTGAGGCCTATAATTGGACACCTATTGACCATGTTGGTTCTGTTTATCCACATAAACTCAAGTCATTTCACTTAATGCCCCATGTTTAAATGATTGAACCTTTTGATACATGCTTTATGACTTTTTGCTTTCTTATTGATCTTCACTTTGAAACTTGAGCTTTCAATTTGAGTTTGAGGTCATTAGATGGCAAATGATAACATGAAGGGAAATTATACTTCAATGATAGTCTCATGAGGACTTGATAGTAATTGATCCTTATTACTTAAGTTAGTTCTAATCATGAATAGAGTTTGGCTTCTTTCTTTTATCCTTGTTGAATTTTTGAGGAATTTTGAGTGCACTTGTGCAACATGTTTTAGAACCAACACTTTAACCTTTTGATTATGTCCTAATCATGTTTTGGAAGCTTTAATTCAAATATTTGATTGTTACAAACTCTTTAATTTTGTCCTTGTTTGACTTTCTTCCATGTTTAGCTTGAGATCTAAGTCTTTGATGCATTGTGTGAGATTCCTCTTCTTTTATGCTTGTGAGCTATGATGAAGTAATTGAGTATGATTGAATTATGGTTGCTACTGACCTTCATGGTCTTTGATTGTATTCTTCTCAAGGTCCCATGATCCTTGATTGATATTTAATTGTCAATTAAATATGGTGATAGAAAGGAGCAACATTCCTCTAACTTTTGACCAAATTGTGCATATGCATGTTTCCTTTTGTCTATCATATCTAATGTTTTGATAGTTTCTATCATATTTTCTCACTTAATCATGGTGTCATTATCCATCCCTTATGAGAGTGATCATTCTATTTATGGGAATACTAACTTGGCTGTTGAATGTGCGAGGTACTCTGAGAAAAGTTTTCCATTTTTGACTTGAGGCTTCTGTGTTTCACTTTATTTGTGGAACACAATTTATTATATTGGTACTACTCTTATGCTTGGCATATTTGATAGTCTATGCAGGATATATATGTGATTATGAATGCTATATATCTCCCATGGGATCTGTTCATATCTGAAAATCTCAATACTTACATCCTGATGGCGTAATTTCTGACTTGATTTGTCTGTTGATGCCAGCTTGCTTGAAGTTCTCTAGGTTTCTTTTATTCTTGCTCATTTGCTACGGATAGTTATCCGTTTGGTATTGCACTATTTCCTTTCTTCTATTTTCATTTTGTATAGTTCTATGTTGCATGATGGGACCTCTGTTGATGATATATGTTAGGAGGCCCTCTATTTTGTTTGATACGTGTGTTGTGTTTGTGTTTGTTTCTTTAACTATTGATCGATGAGTCACTCAATTTAGAAATTGAGATCACGACTTCGCTCTCAGTGCATGTTCCCTATGAGATGTTTATTGTTTTTTTCTTTAATTATTAATCGATGAGTCACTCAATTTAGAAATTGAGATCACGACTTCGCTCTCAGTGCATGTTCCCTATAGGATGTTTATTGTTTTTTTTTCTTTAATTGTTGATCGATGAGTCTCTCAATTTAGAAATTGAGATCACGACTTTGCTCTCATTGCCTGTTCCCTATAGGATAGATTTCTTAAGCTTCCTTTGACATGTTGATTAAGGTAGGAATCCATGTATGCTAGCATAGGGTAGGAATTTCCTTTATCCTCAACCTTAGGGTCAATCATTGTATGATAACACTAGGGATAGTGCTGGCTAGTTTCCCTTAGTTGTTTTTTCCTTCCTTTGCATTTTGCATCTTAAAACAAAAATTTGTTTTCTTGGAAAATCATAAAACACTTCTAATAAACTCAAATCCTTCTTCAAGGTAAAAGATATAAATCAATCTTATTTATTTGTGCGCCTCATGTTTTTGTTTTTAAACCTGGTTTGCCGATGTTTCGCCATCACACATGTTTGTTATCCTACTTTGATTCTCAATATCATTGTCAGGTGTGATGTTTTGTCATCCGATTTATTGATGTTTCGCCATCTTTGCCATGATACCTTGTTATCTCTTAGCCGATGTTTCGCCATCGCATACTTGTTTGAAGCCGATGTTTCGCCATCACACATGTTGGTTATCCTACTTTGATTTTCAATATCATGGTTAGGTGTGATGTTTTATCATTTGGTGTTTCGCCATCTTTGACACGTTACTTTGTTATTATTTAGCCGATGTTTTACCATCTCATTTGTTTGTTGTTTTATCTGATGTTTTGCCATCTTGACTGTTTTTGTTGTCTTAGCTAAAAAACATAAACCATCCAGAATCTACGAGCCGAACTACGACTTCTCTGATTCCTCAAAAGGGATACGTAGGCATTGGGGTAGGGCCCAACCATGCATAATTTTTTTTATTTTCCCTACATTTTTCTCTCTCGTATGCATTCCCTTTTTTAGCTTTAAGCCATAGACATAGGATTTGACCACACCAATTTATATTAGACATCAAGAGTGGATACCATAGAGTACTACGGGCGTGTGGGGTGCTAACACCTTCCCCTCACGTAACTGACTCCCTTACCCGATCTCTCGGTCGAAAGACCATGATTTCTCCCTCTTCAGGTTTTATCGATGTTTACCTTTCCCTCTTGGCGGGATAAAAGACGTTCGGTGGCAACTTCATTGATATTTCATTATAAGATGACGGTTCGGCCAGAGGTTGTTTCAGCTGGCGACTTCACTGGGCACAGATTGACATCTTGCTGGTCCATCCCGGAGTCGATCCTAGCTCTTGTTTATTTTCTTTTTGGGTGTTTATTTTAAGGCTTTGCATATTTATCTGTTTGCATTGCATCCTATGTGCGCTTTAGTTTCTGCATACTGGATTTGGATGGACTGTTTGGATTCTGGATTTCTTGGTGGGTGGGTTGTTCCATGAGGTAAAAGGCCTCATACCCAGGCTATGAGTGAATTCCATAGGAACTAGGAATATAGTGGCCATGGCAGCTATGAGGCGGATGCTTTGTAGATCTGATCATGAGACCCATGACTTCAGTGGTAGTTCAGATAGGTGTTATCGTATGATGATACCAACAATCGAGCTCTTGTACTCTGATTTGGCTTTTAACCTTACCTTGACCTAGACTAGACCCGTGAGAAGGGAGGGAAAACTTTTCTTACAGGTACACGTACTGTTGGTGACTTTGTGTTGCGAAGGTGACTCAGGCTCCCATGATAGTTTTGAAGCTTTGGGATTTTCTTTTGATCTTGAGTGGTGTTGTTCTGTAATGGTCCAGCCATTGTGCAGTGTGAAACTTTGATCCTGTCATGTTGCATCATAGCATATTTATTTCTATAAAAAAATGATGTATAAAAAATAACTAGCATGCGCATGTCATCTTCCAGGGACATTCAAGAGTCTTCTTTCCATTAGAAATGGCTGGCCTCCCGTCAGATGAGTTTGATTAAAGAGCCCAACAGGCATACATTCGCTTATCAGATTCCTACTATTGATGTGTCCAAATTGAAGAGATTGAGTTCATATCTGAAGAATGGTGTTTTGAATAATTTCAACAAAAATTATGGCAATTTGTTACTAATCCTTAACACTCCAGTTGACCCAATGGATTTGATCACCCTCTTCCAGTTCTATGACAAGGAATTACGGTGTTTTCCTTTTCAATATTATCAACTGGTTCCCACACTAGAAGAGTACGCATACCTACTTAATATCAAGTTGTCCGATGAAGTTCCTTTTGTCCAAGTGCTGGAGAAGCTGAAGTTCGAAGTTATTGCTAAAATTCTTCATTTGAATTGGAAAGAGGTGAAAGACAATTGGAAATCAAGTGAGGATACTACAGGGTTTTATTTGGATTTCTTAGTGAAGAAAGCTGAAGACTGGGCAAAGAAAGGGAATTGGAGTGACTTTAGCTCTCTATTTTCTCTCATGATATACAGAATCATCCTTTTTCCTCAGAAGAGAAATTTTATGGATTTGACGACTATTTGTGTTTTTAGAAATAAGAACCCGATACCGACACTCTTGGCAGATACTCTTTACACCATTCATTTCAGGCATGGGAAAGGAGGTAATGTAAGTTTATGTCATTCGATGTTGTATCAATGGTTTAAGTTGCACCTATCGGTAAGTGGTCCTTTCGTGGATACCAGACATTCTCTCTGATGGTCATCAAGACTTGTCAACCTTACTTCATTTGATATCCGATGGAATTATGACATGGGGGAAGTACGGAGTATTATCACTAGCTGCGGAGATTTCCCTAATGTTCCCCTCATAGGAACTAAGGGGTGCATCAACTATAATCTTGTGCTTGCTTATCGTAAATTGGGATATGCAATGGATGGACTGCCAAAGGTTGTGGAGGTGTCTGAATCAATGTATTTTGTTAGAGGAAGTGATCCTATAATATTGAAAAAAGTGACAAGTGCTTGGAAGGGAATTCATAAGAAGGATAGAACTACTTTGGGCAAGAAGGTTCCTATTGCTAGGGTTCCTTACTTGGAATGGATTAGAGTCGGGGTTAAGATTTTACGGTTACCATTTGCAAGGTCGGCTCCTATGTGAGCAACCTCCTACTGTTCTGAGTAACACGGTGCCTACCGAGGTGTTCACCCAGGTTCATGTGGAGAACATTCAACTTCGTGCAAAAGACCGTGAGGCATGGATGAAACTTTATTGGGTAGATCAAGAAAGGGCCGACTTAGCTCGCAAACTCAAAGAATCTCAAGGGGAAACTTCTGATGCAACCATTTTTAGGAAGAAGTCTCGTGCTGAAATGGAAGAAGAGTTGAGTAAGACCCAGCAAGAGTGCCAGAAGCTTCAGGCATCTGAGAATAGCAACAGGAAGAAGGTTCAAAGCTTGGAGAAACAACTCAAATACAAAGATGCTCAGCTTAAGAAGGAAATAGCTCAGAGGCGTTCCGCAGAGGATCGATTTCAAGAAAGTAAAGTAGTCACATCACAACTTTTGAAGGAGAAAGCCAGGCTTGAAGAGTATTGTCAACACCTTGAAGCGTGTCTTGTTCCGGAGATTTAGATTTGTTACTTACCTTTGGTGTATTTGGTCACCCCCAGGATTGTCGGAAGGGACCATTGTTTGTTTTTATTATTCAATTTTTGTTAAGTTTACTTTGAAACACGTATTTTGTTGTTTATCGTTACACTCTTAAATGTCCGAAGTCACTCGGACATCGTTTCTTTTGTTTGTAAATAATTTAAGTGTTTGTCTTTTTGTCCTTTCTCTTTTTTTCCTTTGATTGTATGCTTGTTTATTGGTTGCGCTCCGTGATTGATGAATAAAAGGACTCTTGAATACTGGGAAATGACAAACATATCATGCATATCATGCATTTCATAACATTTAAGGTTATCTCAAGACGGTATTCTTATTCTTCTGCTTTTCTTATTCAAAATTCAAGACGACTACTCATCGGTATTCCACCAGAAACAATTTGCCAAGACAGATGGAACAAGTTCAAGATGAACTCGCTAAAATGAGGGCCCAGATGGCTACTCAGATGACCCAATTCATGGAGGTCATCACCAATATGAATCGCCGACAGGAGGAACTGGCTGCCATTGTCAACAACCAGCACCGCTATCCTGGGGATGGTGGAAATCAAGGGCTCTATCAGGAAATTTCTGTAGGATTGGGGGATGTGAAAGATAAGCCTGTTGGAAATTTTCACGGGATGCCCAGAAACCCCTTTGTGTGCAACATAGGGCAGTTTCCCCCGTCTCCGGGACCTCGTCTTGTGGGGAACAGAAGAGATAATCAGGGCGGCGTAAGGAACTATCAGGAGCAGGATTATGACTTTGACCAGGATGAAGATCGGTTTTCTGTTCGGCGTTCAGAGCTGGAAGTTCAGGTTGAGGATAGGAAGTATCGGTTGTTGGAAGAACGTTTGAAGGCTGTGGAAGGGCAAGGAGCCCTTGGTATGGATGCTAATGATCTCGGGTTGGTGTCCAGGGTGAAAGTTCCTCCAAAGTTCAAGCCTCCTGTATTTGAAAACTACAACGGAACGTCATGTCCTGTTACTCATGCAACTGCTTATTTCCGAAAGATGTCGGTGCATACTGAGGATCAGGGGCTTTTGATTCAATTTTTCCCAGATAGCTTATCTGGGGCATCCCTGGAGTGGTACATGAAGTTGGAGAAAACTCATATTCGTTGCTGGAATGATCTTGCTCGGGCTTTTGTCAAACATTATCAGTACAATGTGGATATGGAGCCTAATCACACTCAGTTACAGAATTTGTCACAAGGACCAAGAGAATCTTTCAAGGAATACGCTCAAAGGTGGCGTGAGTTGGCTGCGAGGGTTCAACCTCCACTCATGGAGAGAGAACTCATTGATATGTTTATGAGTACCCTGCATGGGCCATTCCTGAGCACATGATAGGAAGTACTTCAGAAGGATTTGCAGACTTGGTTATGGCTGGTGAAAGAATTGAGGTAGGTTTGAAATTGGGGGAAATTCAGATTGGAGGTTCTAGTGGCTCATCAGGGGGCAGTAAGAAACCATTCAACACTTACCCTAAGAAAAAGGAAGGCGACGCAAGTGCAGTTTACTCTCATAGAGGAAGTGGAGAAGATCGTCAGCACCAACAAATCAACGCTTTTTCTATTCCTGTTAATGCTCCTCCGAAGCAGAGACCGAATATAGTGCCTCAATAGCAAAGACAACAAGATGGTCCCCGTCAGTATAACAATCCACAGCAGAGACAGTTGAGAAAATTCGATCCTTTGCCAGTATCTCTTACTGAAGCACTCCACCATTTACTCGATTTGAAGTTGATCGGTTTGAGAAATATGCCACCACCCCCTGCAAGACTTCCTCCTAACTATGATGCTAACACAAGATGTGAATTACATTCAGGCAGAGTTGGTCATTCTACTAACAATTACTTTGTGTTGAAGTGCAAAATATAAGACTTGTTGGATGCTAAGGTAATTGAGTTTACTCCAGTGACTGGTCCGAATGTTACTCAGAACCCAATGCCTAGGCATGGAGGGGGTGTTGTTAATATGATTGATGATAATGGTGAAGTGTTGAATTTAATCATGAATGTGGAACAAGTAACTACTCCGTTGTGGTATGTTAAGAGGTATTTGCTTGACAATTCTATTTTTCCGGGTTATACTTCAGAGTGTGCCAAGTTTAGAGAGAAACCGAAGGGTTGTGATGATTTAAAAGCCGGTATCCAGTTGATGATAAAGGAGGGTTCCCTACGGTTTGATAGAAAATCGAGCTACCGTAAGGTTAACAAAGAAGATGTTGTTGTGGTATCTATTCCTTACACTCCTGTGCGCATTCCTACCCCATCTAGGGCACCTCCTTTGATGATTATGGTACCTGGCCCCATGCTGTACACCAGTGAGAAGGCCATCCCATGGCATTATGGTGCTGATGTTTATTACCATGGGGTGAAGCAGGAGGTAAGTACTCGTTTATCTGAGGAAGAACGAGCTGAAGATAATGAAGGGGAAGTTTATAATTTTTCTAGTGTGGGTCGAATGACTAGAAGCAGGAGAGTATTTGGTCCTTCCAATGTGAAAGATGCGGCAAATGCTTCTGCAAGAGAAAAAGGAAAACAGCAGGCGATGATTGGTAATCCAAGGGTTACGCCAGCCAATGTGACTCAACCAATTCTGATACCAGAAGCTTCTTCAGTTCCCGATGAGGTTTAAGAGTTAATGCGAATTATCAGAAAGAGTGATTATAGCATAATTAATCATCTGATCCATACTCCTTCTAAGATGTTTATCTTGTCTCTGTTGATTTATTCAGAACCTCACAAAAATGCTTTGATGAAGTTGTTAAAGAATGCGTTCGTGCTACATGAGATAACAGTTAATTAGTTTGAGAATGTTTGTGCTAACATATCTGTCGGGAACGGTCTGGGCTTCACAGATTTTGATCTTCCTCCGGAGGGGCGAGACCATAACAAAGCGTTGCATATTTCAATGGAGTGCAGGGGAACTACTTTATCCTGGGTTTTGGTGGATACAGGGTCGTCTTTGAATGTATTGCCTAAGTCAGCATGGATGAAAATTGATTATTCTGGACTGGAGCTGCGCCCTAGTGATTAGATGGTGAAGGCGTTTGATGGGTCTCGAAGGTCAGTGTTTGGGGAGGTGGAGTTACCAATCAAGGTTGGTCCTCGTAACTTCACAGCTACATTTTTTGTGATGGATATACAACCAACGTATTGTTGTTTGTTGGGGCGGCCATGGATTCATAAAGCAGGGGCAGTCACTTCTACTCTTCATCAGAAACTCAAGTATCCTGCAGAGGGAAAGGTGATAACTGTGTGCGGAGAGGAAGAGTACATCGTGAGTCATTTGACATCATTCCTCTATGTTGAAGTTGAAGGTGAGATATATGAGACTCCATTTCAGGCATTTGAGATAGTTCATGCTGTCAATTTTCCTCCTCCAGAGCAGAAAAGGAAGCCTGGAACTGTTATGTCTTCTCTCAGGGATGCGAGAGCTGTGGTGGAAAATGGAAACCCTGAAGGTTGGGGTCAGGGGCTAGACGTTACCCCAAAATTTAATAAATTTGGTCTTGGTTTTAGCCCAGGTCAGCAGAGTACAACTCCCAGAGCATCTAGTTTATCTACTCCTGTGAAGTTTTCCCGTCCTTGTGCTGCTCAAGAAGTACGTGTCAATGCAGTTGGCGACGATAGAGTTGATGGCTACAATATCAAAGATTGGATTCGTCTGAGTATTCCAGGCCAGACACTCAACAATTGGACTTATGTGGATGTTATCCAAGTTTCAAGCGCTGGGGAGTAATTTTCTTTTTTTCTTTTATTATCATATCATAATTCTTACGCTCTGCCCAAGGCGTGGTGGATCATTTGTGTAGGGCCACCATGTTTATTTTCAAAAGTTTATCATGAAATAAAGGATGTTTTTGCATTCAAAATTTTGCTCCATTTCTTTTTTTACTTGAATGACAATGTTTCTCTTTTCACACACTGTCACTAAAAAACACCAAAATGTCATTCATGCAGATGTACTTCCACCACTGATTATATTGATAACGACTCTGCTATGGCTCATTATGACTTTGATACTCCTATTTATCAAGATGAAGAAGAAGCATACGAGGATTGTGGTCTTCTTGAGGAATTAGCAAGATTATTAAAACAAGAGGAGAAGGTTATCCAGCCGAATCAGGATTCGATTGAGGTGGTGAATATTGGCACAGAAGAGGTAAGAAGAGAAGTCAAGATAGGGGCAGATCTCGAAGAAAGTATAAAGGTCAGATTGATTGAGATACTCCGTGAGTATTCTAATATCTTCGCTTGGTCTTATGAGGATATGCCTGGGTTGGATACAGACATAGTGGTGCATCGACTACCGCTCAAAGAGGGTTGTTCTCCTGTCAAGCAAAAGCTCCGAAGAACTCATCCTGAGATGTCCAAGAAGATCAAGGAGGAGGTCCAGAAGCAGTTGGACGCGAATTTCTTAAAGGTCATCAATTATCTGCCATGGATTGCAAATATTGTGCATGTGCCCAAGAAGGATGGTAAGGTCAGGATGTGCGTGGATTATAGGGATTTGAACAGGTCCAACCCTAAATATGACTTCCCTCTTCCGCATATTGATGTGTTGGTCGATAATACTTCTCATTCCAAAGTGTTTTCGTTCATGGATGGTTTTTCGGGTTACAATCAAATTAAGATGGTTCCGGAGGATATGGAGAAGACAAAATTTATCACGCCTTGAGAACTTTCTGCTATAAAGTGATTCCGTTTGGTTTGAAAAATGTTGGGGAAACATATCAGCGCGCCATGGTCACTCTCTTTCATGATTTGATTCACAAAGAGATTGAGTTTTATGTGGAAGATATGATTTCTAAGTCTGACACGGAAGAGGAACATCTTGTTCATCTGGAAAAATTGTTCGAGAGACTGAGGCAGTTCTTGATGAGGTTGAATCCGAATAAGTGCACCTTCGGGGTGAGATCCGACAAGCTGTTGGGTTTTATTGTAAGTGAAAAAGGTATCGAGGTGGACCCGGCCAAGGTAAAAGCGATACAGGAAATGCTTGAACCAAGGACAGAGAAGGAAGTACGTGGTTTCTTGGGAAGGTTAAACTACATTTCTAGATTTACTTCTCATCTCACAACCACCTGTGAACCTTTGTTCAAGTTGTTGAAGAAAAGTTAGACAGTGAAATGGAATGAGGATTGGCAGAAGGCCTTTGACAAAACAAAGGAAAATTTGCAGGAACCTCTGATACTCATGCCACCAGTGGAAGGAAGGCCACTAATCATGTATCTAATTGTGTTAGAGAGCTCAATGGGTTGTGTCTTCGGTCAGCACGACGAGACAGGGAAGAAAGAGCAAGCTATTTACTACTTGAGTAAGAAGTGTACGGAATGCGAGTCGAGGTACTCACTGGTGGAAAAGACTTGTTGTGCGCTTGCCTAGGCCGCCAAATGTTTGAGGCAGTACATGTTAACTCACACCACCTACTTGATATCCAAAATGGATCCAATCAAGTACATTTTCGAAAAGCCAACTCTTACAGGAAGGTTAGCCTGTTGGCAGATGATACTCACCGAATATGATATCCAATACACTACTCAAAAAGCAATTAAGGGTAGTGTACTGGCCGACCATCTTGCTCATCAGCCCATGAACGATTATGAACCGATGAAGTTTGATTTTCTAGATGAGGAAATTGTGTATATTCCAGATTGTAACATGCCAGACCCAGACGAAGGACCCGATCCGGGGTCACGTTGGACGCTTGTTTTTGAGGGTGCCTCTAATGCCATGGGCAACGGTGTCGAAGCCATTATCACTTCCCCTGAGGGATACCACATTCCTTTCATGGCTCATATTTGTTTCGATTGCACTAACAACATGGCGGAATATGAGGCTTGCATTTATGGCGTTGAAGCGGCGATCAACCTGCGCATCAAATTTTTGAAAGTTTACGGGGATTCCAATCTTGTTACCAACCAGATTAATGGAGATTGGGAGACTCGCCATCAGAACCTAATTCCCTATTGTGAGCATGTTATGAAGCTGATTCTGTACTTCGAAGAGATCATGTTTGAGAACATTCCCAGAGAAGAAAATAATCTAGCTGATGCACTGGAAACTTTGTCCTCCATGTTCAAGGTTAAGTGGGCTAATGAGGCACCTTCCATTACCATCAGAAGTTTGAGTGAGCCAGCTTTCTGTTTTGAGGCTAGTTTGGAATCAGATGGTAATCCTTGGTTTTATGATATTAAACGATATCTTGAAACACAAGAGTATCCTAAAGAGGCATCTGTCACAGATAAGAAGTTCTTGAGAAGATTTCCAGCCAAGTTCTTTCTCAGTGGCGGTGTGTTGTATAGAAGGCATCATGACGGTTTACTGCTCAGATGTGTTGACTAGAAAGAAGCAACTAGAATCATTGAGGAGATACATGAAGGTGATTTCGGGACCCATTCCAGTGGGCATACCATGGCTAAAATGATTTTGCGAGCAGGTTATTCTTGGTCCACCATGGAGACTGACCATTATAATCATGCACGGCTTTGCCACAAATGTCAAGTCTATGCTGATAAGGTGCATATGCCTCCAGTACCTTTGAATGTCTTGACTTCCCCTTGGCCGTTTGTGATGTGGGGAATTGATATGATCGGCAAAATTGAACCGACTCCATCCAACGGGCACCGTTTCATTCTGGTTGCCATCGATTATTTTACAAAATGGGTCGAAGCTGCATCCTATGCCAATTTCACCAAGCAGGTGGTAACTCGGTTCATTAAGCACAATATTATATGTCGTTACAGAGTGCATGAAAAGATCATTACCGATAATGGGTCTAAATTGAACAACAAAATTATGAAGGAGCTTTGTGAATCCTTCAAAATCAAGCATCATAACTCTTCCCCATACCGACCAAAGATGAACGGTGCTGTCGAAGCGGCCAATAAGAATATTAAGAAGATCATGCAGAAGATGGTGGTAACCTATAAAGATTGGCATGATATGATGCCTTTCGCTTTGCATGGTTATCACACCACTATGCGTACTTCGACTGGGGCAACCCCATTTTCATTGGTTTACGACATAGAAGCAGTATTGCCGGTAGAAGTCAAGATTCCTTCTCTTAGGATCATGAGGGATGTTGAGCTGGATGAAAGTGAATGGGTACAAAATTGGTTGGATCAGTTGGAACTTATTAACGAGAAGAGGTTGACGGCTGTATGTCATGGTCAGGTATATTAGCAAAGGATGAGGAAAGATTTTGATAAGAGGGTACGGCCTCAGTGTTACAAGCCATGTGACCTTGTGCTATAAAGGATAATTCTCCCCCAGGGAGATCCCAGGGGAAACTGGGTTCCGACTTATGAAGATCCTTTCGTGGTCAGAAAAGTTTTCTCTCGAGGAGCGATGATGCTTACGACTATGGATGGAGAGTACTTCCCTCTCCCTGTGAATGCTGATGTAGTTAAAAATACTTTGCATAAAAAAATAATAAAAAAAAACCCGCTAAACTGAAAACCCGAAAGGGAGGTTTAGGCAAAAAAAGGGTGTCCTGGTGAATCGAAAACCCGAAAGGGCGATTCAGGAAAAAGTTAGGGACTTAAAGCAAGTAACTACGCTCGGCATGAGATCCTTTGTTTCTTTCCTTCGTTTTGTCACCCGACATAAGCTCGAAGCTAATCCAAGAATGATCTGTCTGAAAGCAGGAAGATGAAAGCGTAAGAGTCATAAGAGTCATAGCAGAGTCGGGACTTGATGGATATTCACATTCACATTGCCATTTGTAAACACTTATCTGCTTTGATTTTGTAATTACTTGCTTCCAAATGTAAATGCCTTTTTCACAGGTTGATTTCTCAAAGTCAATAGAATATCTTCTTTCAAGTATACGTATACGTTTCTTTTCTCCCTTTTTACTATTTTGTTTGCAAAAAAGTCCAATATTTTGATAAGCATGTGCATATAAACTTAGTGGGCCTTACACGGAAATGGTAATCTAAGTCATGGTAAGTTGATCGCTTGAAATATGGATAACAAACACAGCTACTACTATGCATGGGGTGTGTTTAATTCTGTGATTGATAGGATTTCTCATTCACTTTACTGGTGGATGCCTTGCCATTTTGTTTCACAGCTCCGTGTTGTTGGTAAAGGTCATGGGTCAGGGTAATATCAAGATTACGGCAGGTCGGCGAGATCGGCGAACCTAGTTGGAGATATTTCTTCCCCATAATGGCTTTTATTACGTATTTCTTTTCCGCACTTTCATGTGTTATCTTGATTGATTGTTTTAGCATTGTCTGCATATAGGATTTTGTTTATGGCCGAATGTCCGTCTTGATGCGTTGAATATTTTTGCCTTGAAGAAATTGTTTCATTTTACTTAATCCATCCAGTATCACTCTTTAATCGATTTTTCGGGAATTTTGATACCAACTGTGCCAATTCTTTTGCTTAGCCAAGAGTTTGGAGGAAGGAATTTAGCTAAAAACGATGACTGTAGTGGTATGCTTTTGAGTAGAACCCCATTGACGATGTACAGGCATTGTTTCAATATCCAAACACCGGAGATATAAGGGAGTTAGACCCTTGTTAACCCCTCTGAGCCTTCGAAGTAGGAGTTTCTTTTCCATTAAAAAAAACCTTATTTTTTTAACCAGGGGCAGGGTAGATGTTCAGTTAATTGGACCAAGCATTCAAATTTTAGAAGGAATGTCCCATCTGAGGATCACCATATTTTATCTTTCGCATCATGAGATCAGATCATGTAAAAACCATGATGTTCATTTCCTCACAAAGTCCTGAGGTCGAGATCGAATCGATACAATAATGGCTATCCCTCGCCGACCAAGGAATGAGGCTTTTGTTTTCTTCAAAAAAAGAGAGAGAAAGAAAGAAAAAGTTCAAAGACCTAAAGTCACATTGACTTGTTCTAAGTGGAAAGTATGAATAAAAAAGAAACAAAAAGCCCCGCTAAGTCGAAACTTGAAAACAAGTCGCTTAGGAAAAAGTTAGGGCGTCCCGCTGGGCTCCCAAAATTGAAATTCAAAAGATTTTGTCCAGGCAAAAGTTAGGGAAAAGAAGAGCCTAAAAGGCTGAAAAAGATTATCCAATAAAATTTTCATCAAAAGAAGAGGAACAATAATATCAAAGATAAAAGCAACAAAAGTTAAGTGATAATCATGTTGGAGAATTTGTCGTGATCACTCAACCATTATAACTCATTTTGAAAGATAATGCTTCTGATAAGTCAACTGAACTTAGGATAGGAGAATATCACGAAGTGGGTGGGCACCAAAAAACTTGAGCCTTGAAAAACTTTTTTTTCTAAAAAAAACCCTCAAACCAGGCCACGTTACAACCTTTAAAAGTCCTAACTGAAACAAGGTTTTAACTCGAAAGCATACTACAACAGGATAACGTTTCCTAAAGTCCCAAATATGTGTTTCAAATTCATGTTGGTATCTTATCACCCGCATCTTGACTCGTTTTTCTATAAAAAAGGGGAAAAAAGTTTTGAAATTTTTGCACTCTAGCCAGTGATTCATTCACGATAGAGATGTGACACTTTGTTAAGGTTTTCAACTTCAAGGCCTAAATAATCGTCGCATCAGATCTGTCATTCCTAAAATAAACATATTTCTGCATGCAAAACATTTGTTTGACATCAAAAAAAGAGTTTACACGTTGAACACTTGTAAAGAGCTTAATGATTGTCAGGAAGGGAATACTTGGTTTTTCTTCTATTAGACAGAGCCCATGTATGATTAGGACTTTACCTATCCCCAGTGAAGTTTCGTTTCTGCAATGAAGTTTTGTTGCCCCATGAATCTTCTTTTAAAGGCTTCATTCTGAGACTCCGAATTTGAGGATATCGCATATCCCCAACGGAGTTGCCAACAGAGATCCCTCGCCATGACCTCTCATTTCCCAGCCGGTCTGTTGATTGGGGCATCCTTATGTTAAGATCTTTCCTTATCTCTAGTAAGGTCGATACTGTGTGACTATCTGCATGGTCCATCCAATGGTTGCAGAGTTCTGTATCCCCGGTGAAGTCTCGTTTCCTCAGCAGAGCTTTGTTCCCCCAGCAAGGGTTTTCACCCCTCACGTCGGGTTTGTTGTCTTGGTGTCATCCTCAACACAGCCGCGCGCTGTCTTTTCCAGAGATTACAGTCTTGCCCTGATCTTCTCCCTCAATGTCTAGTCTTCAGATGGCGCCCCTCTCCAGAAGCTACTGTGTCGATCTGATCTTCTCTAGGAGTTTGCAATTTATTTCTGCAGCTCCTCTCAATGTTTGTGGCCCGTTTCTACTGGTTGCTCGATTGTTATTCCCCGTGAAGCTTTATCTCTTTGAGGTTCCCTCTCTTGCAAGTTATGTCAGATTCTGACTTCTTGGTTATTGGCTTCTCAATTGGCCATTCCCCAATGAAACTTTTAAACATGCATCATTAAATTGAATCTACCAAAACGCGTAGCATTTCCATTATATGGAGCATTGCGCTATATAGAAAGAATTCAAACATGCATCGGAACATAAGCCATTATTGTTTCTGTTGTCCCAAGTGAATTTGCTAATACTTCAGATTAAATCCCCAACGAGGTCTTCGTTCTCATTATCTTAGTTTCCCTCCCCATACCAATATCATTTTCACACTAATCATTTGTTTGTTTGAGTGTCTACTCTTGACTGTAGTTCAGTTTCACCCTGGCGCGGTCTTCCCGGGTTTAGTCTTCACTACCTTCTCCGGTTCATTCTAATGTCTATTGATGCACCTTTCAAATACCAGTTTCGTCCTGATATTCGCTTTCAGCAGGTTTTTAGGTGTACGCCCTAATCTCCTTGCTTTCGGTTGAGCTCAGAGTTTCGTCTCCTCACCTTGCGCATGAAATCCAGTTTCGTCCTGGTGCTCATCTAGTTTAGTTTCGCCTAACTAGTTCTTGAGTCAAGTTTCATCTCGTTTTTGCTTTCATACCTTGGACCCTTTGACGGTGTTCGTTTACCGAGTGTAGTGTTTGTACTGCGTCCCTGGTTTAAAATCAGTCTCTTTTGTTCCGTGGATTCTTCTATCAGTTTTCATCACTGTTTATCCATTGATCTGAGACCAGCAGGTGCTCTGAGAAACATGCACTCTCATCACTTTTCTATGGGTCGAGTTTCGCTTCGTTACCCATGCGTGAAATCCAGTTCCGTCTTGGTACTCATCTAGTTTAGTTTCGTCTAACTGGTTATTGAGTCGAGTTTCGTCTCGCTTTTGTTCATCATTTCTGGGATTCTTTCAGTTCCTTCATACTGTCTATCTTAGTTGAGATTAGCAAGTGCTCCTAGAATCACGCACTCTAGCCACTTTGCTTTAGGTCGAGCTCAAAGTTTCGCCTCCTCACCCGCGTACTTTTTCTTTTCCAGAGCTTAGTTTCGCCTATACTCTGTGGTTTGAGTTTTATCTCACCTTTATTTTTGAAGCTCAGTTTTGCCCTGGCACATTTGTCCAGAAGTTTAGTTGCGTCTACTCTTCTTTGTTTTTGTTCTGTTTCAACCTGCATTGCAGCTTCATTCTGACGCATGTCTTGGGGTTTTTTTTCTGCTTCTTTTTATTTCTTCTTCAAGAGTGTAAATTTTCGGGTTCTTTTGTATTCAATCATCTTCAACTCTGAACGCTCGAAAGTTGTCACTTTTCTCACTTATCATGTTGAAGATATTTGAATAGGGGCAGCGGTTGCACCCCAAAATTTACCCTCTTGATTTAGGCTTATGTTTCATCATGAATATCATATTGCATTTCATTCATACATTGTGATGGGATCAAAATACTTTGGTTATCAAGTCTTCCTCAAGCCTTGAAGGTTGATTGCATTGACAAGTTGCTCAAGTAGAACCTTATCATCTAAACCTCTGGATCTTTCAAGTTCAAAGTTACTGCATATCTCAAGATATTTTATCCATCTCTTTGGATCATCAGAGGATTGAAGTTTGTGATTGATTATAAGAAGAATCACTCTTTTGATTCACCAGTCAAAATTAGGGTTTTGCTTGATCAAGGCTATTGATCAATGTACAAGTCTTGATTTGGAAGCTACAACATCTCATTGGTATTTGAAAAGTCTTTGCACAAGAAATTGGTCAAGATGCCCAGAGGATTTGAAATTTTGGAGATGATTCATCAGTCTCCTAAGGTGATAAACAAAACTAGGGTTCAGGATTTTATCAATATTTCTTGAGAATTTTGAAGTGAAACTTTGTACATGGCCTCTATATATTTGGGAGATAGTATGTTTGACGTTTTGACCATCAATTTTGAAGAGAAGTGGACCAATTAATTCAAAGGGGTAAAATGGTCATTTTGGTCAAAATCAGTCAAAGTCAAGGTTGACCAAGTGAACTTTTGGTCAACCATCAATTCAAGGGTTTAATTTTCATATTTCAAGTCCATTTTGATCATTGGATCAAAAAGATTGAGGTTTGGGTTGAAACTTGTTCATGAAGAAACCCTAAAAGTTTCTAATTTTGGAAAATGAGGACTTAACTTCAAAAATTCATATTTTATTCACCTTTGATCAAAAAAATGCAAATGAAATATGCTTGGAAATATAAGAGGGTTATCTTTCATCTCCTTTTGGTCTCATGTCCAAATTGTCAAATAGTCAAGAGTTATGGTCTTTGGAAGTTCATGCCTCAAGTTAAAATTATAGGTCATTTTCCAAAATTAGTGAATTTCATGTCAAATTTTGAGGACCTTAGTGGATTCAATTGCAAAAACAGAAAACTAAGTGATTGTATATCTTTTCAATACCTTTTTAAATTGTACTCATTTGTGTCAAAATTCAAAAGTATGGGCAAGTTATGGTCTTTTGAGTTTCATGCCATTTTATTGAACTTTAGCCATGCAAGCAAAATGCCAAAACTTGAGAACTTAATTTTCAGCCATTCTCTTCACTTCTAAATCAGGCCCATGACACATTTGTGACCTATGGAAGCCCTTGATGCCAACCATTTCGTGCCCATGTGATTGTTGTACTTGCTTGAGGCCAAAATTTAAAAATTTGCCCGAAATTGCAAAAAACTCCAATGCTTTATGATCATGTGGAATCAAGGGCCAAGATTTTAAGGATGATTTTCTGAAGTAATTTGTCCCACAAAATGCATAAAAGGCTAAAGAATGCACGAGCAAATGACCTGATCCTATTCACACCTCATTTTCTGCACAAACTTCCAATCCTGCCCTCCAACCATATTAAGCTTGCATTTCCACCCCTACCCACCTTTACTCACTCTATATAATGAGTAGCGAGGCTCATTTGATGGGATAAAGGTCTCCATTGAAAGAAATCCAAATCTGAGTTCAACTTACTTTCTCTGCATTTTTCTTCGAATCCCTTAATTCCTTGGTCGTTTCTTCAATTTCTTCGCAGAGACACATTCAGTGGAACAAGAGGATCAAGTTGGAACCATTGATTTGCTTCTGGAGTGAGGGAACTGTGCATTCAGATTTTGATTTGAGGTAAGCTCACTCAACTTTGATTCATGATATATAGTTGTTTATTGCTGAATTTGAGCATGGATACTTGCTTGTTGATGTTATGTGAACGATTCTGAAACTGTTTGAGGTTTTGGTTTGGCATATTATGCTTGTTTAAGATCTCTTCAACTCTAATTTTTAGTGAGCTTTTGGTGATTTCATGCAGAGATTTCTAGATCCATGGCTGTCTATTTGATGTGATTTGAATTGTGTTTAATTCTTTGCCATGTTAACTTTGATTTGCACTTGATTTGATGAATTTTGGTGGAGAAATGAGATTGTATGATCGATCTGAATTTGAGGCATAAGCCTGAGTCGCGCACGAGTTTTGGTGTTGAGCAGAGATTGAAGATGATGCGCTGGCTTGATCTGGTCCGTTGGATCTATTTTTTTAATAAATTTTGTTCATGTTTGAATTTTAATTGATTTCTGGATTTTATTTCTTGATCAATAATCATGAAAAAATTATGAAAAAATTCAGGAAACTTAAAAATAATATTTCTGACCTTGTGTATTTTTTTTGTAGTTTTTGAAAATGTTTTGATTGGTTTAAAAATTCGTGTGATTAATTAATTTTTTTTGTTTAATGTTTATTTTGGTTTTAATATTTTCATTGATCTAAAAATTCCACAAAAAATATCTTTGACTCATAAAATAATTTAGAAATTGATTCTGATTTTGGTTTAGCATTTTTCCTATTTTTGATTAAAAATTTAATTTGAGAAGTTTATTTGAAATGTTTGCTTCATAATTTTTATTTTAATACTTCCTTTAATTCAAAAATCCTCAAAAAAATCATATAAGTTTGTTTTTAATCATAGTGTCTGAATATAATTTTATTTTGACCTTTTTATGACTTTTGGCTAGGGTTTGCATTTTGTCATTAAATAATAGTTTAATTGTTTAATTGTTTGTTTGATTTTATTTTAATATTTCCTTTAATTAAAAAATTCCACAAAAAATCATGGATGCTGGTTTTTAATTCTAATATTTGAATATAATTTTGGTTGGATATTTTTATTAATTTTGATTGGAATTTTATTTTGAGATGTGAATTTTTGTTTAATTGTTTAAAGGTTTGAAATTTGATTTTATTTTTGACTTTTCTTTAAATCTAAAAATTAAAAAAAATAATAAAAAAAGAAGTTCTCTGATCTTTAGAGTTTTCTTTATTTTTGTATAATTTTAATTTGGTTTTTTTAGAATTGGAACTTGATTAATCAATAATTGAGTTCATTTTCTAAATAATTAGGGTTTTGCTAATTCCCTTGTTTGTTTTGATTCCAAAAAGCAACTGGCCTTGAGTTTCAATTGAATTTGATTCTTGTTTAAGGTTCATAGATGGATTGAGGTCCTTAAGAAGATTTTTCTTGAATTAATTGATAAGGTTTGGTATTTTCCACAAAATATTTTGAAAACTTGTCTAGTTTGGTGGTTTTTGCCAACTAGTTTTTGATATTTGAAGTTTGATTGATCCTTTCCTCATCCATCCATGAACTTAAAACATGTTTGATGACTCTTATACATCTCAAGGATGCTAAGAAAATTTTTGTTTGAATTATGGAAGCCCTTTTTCCTTTTTTTGATGTATTTTTGAAGTGAAGGTACCCAATTAATGTTGCATATCTTGTTTCAATTTGCTTGATGGCCAATGAACTTGAGTGATTCCCATAATTGGACACGTAATGACCATGTTTCTTCTGTTTATCCACATAAACTTAATTCATTTCACTTAATGCCCCATGTTTGAATGATTGAACCTTTTGATACATGTTTTATGACTTTTTGCTTTCTTGTTGATCTTCACTTTGAAACTTGAGCTTTCAATTTGAGTTTGAGGTAACTAGATGGCCAATGATAACATGAAGGGAAATTATACTTCAATGATAGTCTCATGAAGACTTGAGAGTAATTGATCCCTATTACTTAAGTTAGTTCTAATCATGAATAGAGTTTGGCTTCTTTCTTTTGTCCTTGTTGAATTTTTGAGGCATTTTGAATGCACTTGTGCAGCATGTTTTATAATAAACACTTTAACCTTTTGATAATGTCCTAATCATGTTTTATAAGCTTTACTTCAAATCTTTGATTGTTACAAACTCTTTAATTTTGTCCTTGTTTGACTTTCTTCCATGTTTAGCTTGAGATCTAAGTCTTTGATGCATTGTGTGGGATTCCTCTTCTATTATGCTTGTGAGCTCTGATGAAGTAATTGAGTATGATTGAATTGTGGTTGCTACTGACCTTCATGGTCTTTGATTGCATTCTTCTCAAGCTCCCATGATTCTTGATTGATATTCAATTGTCAATTCAATATGGTGATAGAAAGGAGCCACATTCCTCTAACTTTTGACCAAATTATGCATATGCCTGTTTCCTTTTGTCTATCATATCTAATCTTTTGATAGTTGCTATCATGTTTTCTCACTTCATTATGGTGTCATTATCCATCCCTTATGAGATTAATCATTCTATTTATGGGAATACTATCTTGGCTGTTGAATGTGCGAGGTACTCTGAGAAAAGTTTTCCATTTTTGACTTGAGGTTACTGTGTTTCACTTTATTTGTGTAACACAATTTATTATATTGGTACTACTCTTGTGCTTGGAATATTTGATAGTCTATGCAGGATATATATGTGATTATGAATGCTATACATTGCCCATGGGATCTGTTCATATCTGAAAATCTCAATACTTACATCCTGATGGCGTAATTTGTGACTTGATTTGTCTGCTGATGCCAGCTTGCTTGAAGTTCTCTAGGTTTCTTTTATTCTTTCTCAGTTGCTACGGATAGTTATCCGTTTGGTATTGCACTATTTCCTTTCTTCTATTTTCATTTTGTATAGTTCTATGTTGCATGATGGGACCTCTGTTGATGATATATGTCAGGAGGCCCTCTGTTTTGTTTGATACGTGTGTTGTGTTTGTGTTTGTTTCTTTAACTATTGATCGATGAGTCACTCAATTTAGAAATTGAGATCACGACTTCGCTCTCAGTGCATGTTCCCTATAGGATGTTTATTGTTTTTTCTTTAATTATTGATCGATGAGTCACTCAATTTAGAAATTGAGATCACGACTTCGCTCTCAGTGCATGTTCCCTACAGGATGTTTATTGTTTTTTCTCTTTAATTATTGATCGATGAGTCACTCAATTTAGAAATTGAGATCACGACTTCGCTCTCATTTCCTGTTCCCTATAGGATATATTTGTTAAGCTTCCTTTGATATGTTGATTAAGGTAGGAATCCATGTATGCTAGCATAGGGTACGAATTTCCTTTATCCTCAACCTTAGGGTCAATCATTGTATGATAACACTAGGGATAGTGCTGGCTAGTTTCCCTTAGTTGTTTTTTCCTTCCTTTGCATTTTGCATCTTAAAACAAAAATTTTTTTTCTTGGCAAATCATAAAACACTTCTAATAAACTCAAACTCTTCTTCAAGGTAAAAGATATAAATCAATCTTATTTATTTGTGCGCCTCATGGCTTTGTTTTTAAACCTGGTTTACCGATGTTTCGCCATCGCACATGTTTATTATCCTACTTTGATTCTCAATATCATTGTTAGGTGTGATGTTTTGTCATCCGGTTTATTGATGTTTCGCCATCTTTGCCATGATACCTTGTTATCTCTTAGCCGATGTTTTGCCATCGCATACTTGTTTGAAACCGATGTTTCGCCATCGCACATGTTGGTTATCCTACTTTAATTCTCAATATCATGGTTAGGTGTGATGTTTTATCATTTGGTGTTTCGCCATATTTGACATGTTACTTTGTTATTATTTAGCCGATGTTTTACCATCTCATTTGTTTGTTGTTTTATCTGATGTTTTGCCATCTTGATTGTTTTTGTTGTCTTAAATAAAAAACACAAACCAACCAGAATCTATGATCCGAACTACGGCTGCTCTGATTCCTTAAAAGGGATACATAGGCATTGGGGTAGGGCCCAACCGAGCATAATTTTTTTTTATTTTCCCTACATTGTTTTTTTTTCTCATAGAGTACTACGGGCGTGTGGGATGCTAATACCTTCCCCTCGCGTAACATACTCCCTTACTCGATCTCTCGGTCGAAAGACTGTGATTTCCCCCTGTGATCGGTGGATCTGGAATTGACTGTTTAACGCTGGTTCGCGAAATGTCGCGGAAGCAAGAGTCGCCACCATCTTTTATTTTCTCCAAATGGAAAGGACAAAAGCACAGAAAAATTCCTTATAGAGATTGCTCTCGGTTCGGGAGGTAGATTATTGAAAGGGAAGGTGTTAGCACCCTTTCTATCCATGGTTATCCATGGGCTCTTAGATACTTGCTCACTTGTGTTTTCAAAAATGGTTTGTTTGCCTTTCAACTGTGGGTTTTAAAAAGTTTCTTTGAAAATTCCAGTTCGACCCTTGTATCGGTCCTCAAGAGTGTTTGAAAAATTGCTTTCGAAAGCTTTTTGAAAAGGTGTCGGTGTGAAAAGTATTTTTGATTTGTTTTGAAATTAGAGCAAGTATCTACGAGAACCTACCTACCCTAAGGAATTCGTCTGTGTAAATGTCCTTTAAAGTAGTGCCATCCTACCATTGAGAGGTAGGTAGCACCACCGTTGGAGGTATTCGGGTCAATTCGAGGTTCGGGACATGGTAATCGCCAGAGCGATGGGAAGACACCTTAGAAGCTACCCTCATGCCGGGTTCCCGGATCATGAGGACTTACTAAGACATCCTCTACTCGACGATCACCTTTCGAGGGGCAAGGCAAAAGTGAAGCGTACCCTAGGGGTGGTGTGTGAATTGTGTGTCATTTTCAGTTTATTGTTTGTCTTGTCATGCATTGGTGATCTACGTTTTGATTTTATTTTTGGGCATTCATTCTTTCATGTGATTGTTTAACAGTTAAAAGATGCGGGAATTTAGAGTGCGGAAAAGGTAAATGTCCTACGCTATTACAAAGGCGCGGGTCTACATCGCCAAATTAATACAAAACCCGATTTAAAGTAAAATGCAGAAAGTAAAAAGCCTAATTAACTATTACAGGGCTTCGGGGCAAATACATCATATTTACAAACAAAAATAATATAAACGCACGAAAAGAAAATATAATCGAATGCGAGGGTATTGGACCCTTTAAAGGAATTAAAATAAAATTATTAAAATAATTAAGTTAAATAAAGGCAATGACTTATTTTTTATGTTTTTTTGTATTTATGACATTAAAGAAAAAATTGAATTGGAATTTAAAAGTTAAATAATTCTAGTTCTAATTGTTTTTTTTAATTTATTAAAAAAAATACATTAAAGTTAAAACCTAAAATTAAAACTAAATTGATTATATAATTTATTTACAAAATTAATGGTTAATGATAATTATAATAAAAATATTTAATAAAATAAAAAAAGTGCTAAAAGTCTATTTTTATTATTTTTGGTTATTGAGAAAAAAGAATTAAATTAACAACCTACAATTAAAACTAAATTAATTATGGGATTTATTTACAAAAATACTGAAATAAAAATATTTATTATTTTTTATCTTTTCTGATTTTTTGATGTTTTGTTTTTTTTTTATATATATTATGAAAATATTGAATTAATAAGAAAACAATAATTAAAAGAAAGTGAAAGTAATGAAAAAGGAAGAATGTAAAGAATTTGCAAACCTAGGGGGTCTGCCCCTAATTTTGGAGGTGAGGCCCAGCAATTTCTGGCCCATTACTGGAGGCCTTGTTGACTTTTTCAGGCAACGTGTGGTAGCTTTGACTAGGACCCACCATGTTCCTTAGATCTGAACCCTTGGATGAATGAGACTGACCAAGTGGACGGCTTGATAGAGGGACATATGATGGTCTTCAGCATTGAACCTGTATGGAAACATTGCATGAAAAATAACATGGAAATAGTGAGGGACCTGGGGCTCGAACCCAGGTCATGTAGTTTGCCAATGCTTGTGCCTTCCAGTGGAGCTACTTTGTTTCTTTGTAAATTAAATAACCAACAATCAATATAAAATAAAACAACACGCTAGTGGATTTTTAGCGCGCGTTTTTGAACCAGCCAATTACTGATGGCCACGCATCCTTCTTCTTCCTTGGCTTATTTTTCCTGAAAATATAACAAAACATATGCAACGGTTTTTGAACCATTCCCTTAGGCACGTTTCTGGAAAATAGCGAATAGGAATCCTCTCATTAGAAATTAGGCGCGACATATGGATGTGATTGTCGTGAAGCTCCTGAACCTGATGGTACCATTATCATGCCCTAATTGTTCCTTGAGTGAAAAGCCCTAAATTTCCAAGCCTGAAACCCTAAAATATGACAATGGTGGTTTCTTCGTTTTGGCATGAAACTCCAATCAAATTATGCAGTTAGCTTGCAAACATCATTCTAAACACAAAAACAACAATGAAACATGTTAAAAATGCATGAATGATGGAAAACGATTTTGGAATTTTCCTTACCAACTTCAATGGTGATTTCGTGTTTTCTTGAGTATGGGACTTAGGGAATGATTGGAACACGTTCTATGATCCTCGAGGAAGCTAATGGAACAACTCTTTTGCCTTGAATCACCCTCTAACCTTGTTTTTAGTTTTGAGATTTTTAGCAAAAAGTGTGAGTTTTATCTGAGTGTTCTTGCGCAGCTTAGGTCTCAATTTTGTTTTGTGTCACTTGTATATACATTAGGCAATGTGTATGAAGAGAAATTATGGCCTCATAATGCAAAACATTCAATTTCAAGATTCTCCATAAACCTCCATAACCAAACTTCCATTTTTGAACCATTTTTGAATTCTTGCTCTATTTGGCCCCTTGCACGAATTTGGCATATGCTTAATGGTAATTCAAGGTCCATCAAAGTCAGATATCCTCTTTAATTAGGCTTTTTGATTTTCCTTTGATTTTAAAAGATTTAAATTTAATTAAATCTAATAAAATCAATAAAAAATGAAAAAATTAATTAATAAAAGGTGGGACACGTGGGAGGCATGGCCAAGTTAATTCAAATGGAAAAAGTGGGCCCCTTTTGTCAAAAAATGAATTTTCAAGGATAAATGATTTTGGCCATTTCACAAAAATTTCCCAACTTCTCCAATGCATATCTTGCTCAATTTTTAAGCTTTGATCATGTTATTGGACATTTTGGAAAGGTCTTGAAGTCCTCTAACCAATGTCTTTGGTCCCATGTCATTTTGATTTACCAATCTCAAGTTATGGTCTTTGACTTAAAGTCCCTTTTTGTTGACTTTTGAAAATGACCTATAATGTTGAAATTGATAAATTTTTGTGAGAGCATCTCTTGGACTTGGAGTGTGAAGATGAGTTGTAGGAAATGTCTTCCCCTTCAAAATGAGCATTGGATGGAATTTTTCTGATGAACCATGAAAAAGTTATGCCTTGGTCAAGTTACAGTTGACTTTTCAACTGTCCAAAAATAGAAAATTTTGCATCTTGATGATTTTTGAGCCATACTTTTGAGAATCATGATCAAGCATTGATCAAATGATGTTTGTGGCTTCAAAATAAGATGTTGACCAAAAATTTGAACTTTTGACTGCCAAATGACCATTTTGCCCCTACAGTTGACTGTAGTGCAATTAGGGTTTTTGACTGTGCAATTTTGTGCTGAAAGTCTTGAAACTTGACATGTAGGTGCTTGACAATGTTTATAGGCATAGGAGACTTGATTGAGCCCTTGAAAACTTCAACTTCCTTGCAAGAACCAAAACCCTAGTTTGACAGGCTTAGGAGGATGGTTTGACTGTGTGGCCCTTGAGTAAATTTGAACCAATTGTGGATGATTCTTGTCAAAACTTTGAAGATTATGGGAGGGAAAATTTTGGGGTACAACAGTTGCCCCTGTTCAATCTTCTTAGACCTGAGGATGTAGATTGGCGTGTGTGCCTTTCGTGATCCGACGGTGAAAGATGATTGAACAATAGAGTGCCCAGAAATTTGCACTCACATAGTAGAGTATCAGCAGTGTGATGTCGGGAATGGTCTTATAGATGCCATTTGGAGAGATGGAATGGATGATTGTGGAGATGGGCTTATAGATGCCATCGGGAGGTGTCGATCGCGTAAGAGATTTCTTAGCGAGAACTTGCGTACTTGCAAAAAAGAAAATGATTACCTGACCTGTTACGGGGCTGGTCTTCAAACTCTTTGCATAGATGTGTCCTGACTGGTTACATGAGCTGGATCTGGAGCTTCAAAAGATGATGAATGAACCAAGGGTGGTTACTACCTCAGCAGGAACGGTGAGAGAACCTTGGATGACCTTAACCTCAACAGCAATCGTTGAGAAAATCTTGGATAACCTTAACCTCAACAGCAATCGTTGAGAAAATCTTGGATAACTTCACTTCAACAGCAATCATTGAGCGAAATCTTGGTGGGAATTACCATCTCCGCAGTATCAGGGAGAGAACCATAGGCGATTACAACCTCAATAGCAATCATTGAGAAAAACCTGGAATGGAGTTATCGTCTCCGCAGGATCGGGGAGAGAACCATAGGCAATTATAATCTCAATAGCAAACATTGAGAAAAACCTGGAATGGAATTATCGTCTCCGCAGGATCGGGGAGAGAACCATAGGAAATTATAATCTCAATAGCAAACATTGAGAAAAACCTGGAATGGAATTATCGTCTCCGCAGGATCGAGGAGAGAACCATAGGCAATTATAATCTTAATAGCAAACATTGAGAAAAACCTGGAATGGAATTATCGTCTCTGCAGGATCGGGGAGAGAACCATAGGCAATTATAATCTCAATAGCAAACATTGAGAAAAACCTGGAATGGAATTATCGTCTCCGCAGGATCGAGGAGAGAACCATAGGAAATTATAATCTCAATAGCAATCATTGAGAAAAACCTGGAATGGAATTATCGTCTCCGCAGGATCGGGGAGAGAACCATAGGCAATTATAATCTCAATAGCAAACATTGAGAAAACCTTGGATAACTTCTAGTGAGTCTTCATCAGGAAAATCTGTTTGGGGTCGATTTAGCTGGACTAGAGAAGGCCTTGGACTGGATAAGAAATCTTTGGAGTCGATTAACTGAACCGGTCTAGGTCTTGAAATATGATTGAGAATTTAGCTGAAACTTTCCTGAAAGGTAAAGGTCAGTCATATGCAATGCATGATATGGACCAAGCAATGATGTTCTCAACATAAATGAGATTTGTATGATGCGTCTATGCATGCTATAATGATGTATGGAGGTGCGATGTTTATGAATGTATTTTTTGTCTAGGAAAGTAAATCCTTGACGGGTGCCGGGAAGTCACTCCTGGGCTGATGTTGGAGAATAGATTTTGCTTCTGCTGGGGATGAGAATTGCAAGAATACCGGTAGGAGAAGATGACTCCGTTGGGGCATGAACTTGGCGAATGGATAACTCTGTGGGGAGGAAAGTACTCTAGCGATCTTGCTAGGAAGCAATACTCTGTGGGGAGAGAGATACTTTACTGAGTCGTTGATAGTAACTTCGCTGGAGATACCCTTGTTGTATCGGAAGTGTTAATAGACTTCGCTGGGGATAAGAAGACTTCGTCGAGGACGATCATTCCGTGGCTTTTGGCTGAGGATAACCCAGTTATATCCTGGTAGGGAAATAACTCTTTGAATAAAGCCGGACGACGTGTTCGTGCTCTGCGAGGGGATAAGCTTCCAGAATCTACTGGGGATAAGCTTACTGCTTGGGGAGATAAATTCCAACTTTCCTAGGGAAACTGGATTGGACTCTCTTGGGGAAGTTTTGAATTGCGGGGGAAGTGATTCCTTTGAATGTTTGATATACCGCCGGGGAACCATCTTTAGGCCAAGACTGCCGGGGATGCTTGTTAAGAATATATGCTGCTGGGGAATGTTGAGATCTGCGGGAGTATACCCAACTTCCTTAAGATTTGATAACTTTGCTTGGAGAAGAGTGCACTGCCTTGCTGGCTCACTCTCTGGGGAATTGAGATATACTAGTTGCGTTCTTTAGTCGAACCTACCTTGGTACCTTGGAGGACAGAACAATTAGATTGCTCAGACAACTCTTTTATTGCCCCTGTTTCTAACGTTACCTGTAATTAGTCCTTTGTTTCGTATGCAAGTATTCATGAGTTAGCAAATTATTGTCAAAGCATATATCACAAATTGAACCTTGGACGTTCTTCGCAAAACAAAACAGAAAAAGAAAAACAATTGGCACTTTTAACTGAAAGATATATTTGTATTGATTTTTGAATGGCCTGAAAATAGGCGTTTTGTGTACAAGAGGCTGACGTCCTAGTAAGAGAACGCCGCCGAACAAAAGAGTTTTATACAAATTTTGTACAAAAGAAAATAAACAGCTGTGTGAAATGAATGATCCACTGGGTTTCAACTCTACTGTTGCCTTTATAACTCCGAGCGTCTCATCACTTGATGACCTTGGTTGAAGGTGAAGTTGACTGATCGATGCCGTCTGAACTTGATGTAGATACCGGATTCTGGATGCAAAGTGATCCAATGAGACATATTATTACGCTTTTATCCCTAACTTTTGCCTGGACCGCCCTTTCGGGTTTTCAGTCCACCGGGATACCCATTTTTGCCCAAGCCGCCTTTTCAGGTTTTCGACTTGCCGGGTGTACAAAGTTTTTCATTTCATCCCTTCATTTTGCCCGAACCCTTTTGGTTCGACGGGAAGCCCTAATTTTTGCCTAGGCATGTCAGCCTAGCGGGTCTTTTTATGCGTAGTATCTTTTTACTAAGTCTGCATTAGCGGGGTGAGGAAGGTCGTCACCATCCATGTTGGTTAGAATCATGGCTCCTCCTGAGAACACATGCTTAACCACAAATGGCCCTTCGTACGTAGGGGTCCATTTGCCCCTTGGATCACTCTGAGGAAGGATGATTCGTTTGATTACCAGATCCCCAACTTGATATTCCTGTGGTCTGACCTTTTTGTTAAATGGCCTGATCATTCGTTTCTGGTACGTCTGACCATGGCAGATAGCAGCAAGTCTCTTTTCATCAATGAGGTTTAGCTGATCAAGTCGTGTCTGGATCCAATCATCTTCGTTCAGATTTGCATCCTTCATTATCCGGAGAGAGGGTATTTGCACTTCGATTGGTAAGACTGCCTCCATACCATAAACCAAAGAGAAAGGAGTTGCCCCGGTTGACGTCCTGGCTGAGGTACGGTACCCATGTAGAGTGAACGGTAACATCTCGTACCAATCTTTATAAGTCACTGTCATCTTCTGCACGATTTTCTTAATGTTCTTATTTGCTGCTTCTACAGCCCCATTCATCTTTGGTCTGTAAGGAGAAGAATTGTGGTGCTGTATTTTGAACTGCTCGCAGAGCTCAGTGATCATCTTGTTATTCAGATTGGTACCGTTATCTGTAATAATTCTCTCAGGGACGCCGTATCGACAGATCAGATTATGCCGAATGAACCGTGCCACAACCGTCTTGGTTACCGTAGCGTAGGAAGCTGCTTCAACCCACTTTGTAAAGTAATCAATCGCTACAAGGATGAAGCGATACCCGTTAGATGCCGTAGGTCTGATCTCACCGATCATATCAATGCCCCACATTGCAAAAGGCCAAGGTGCAGTCAGGACATTCAGAGGAACTGGAGGAACGTGCACCTTGTCTGCATAAACCTGGCACTTGTGACACGTCCGAGAATATTGGTAACAATCAGCTTCCATTGTGGACCAGAAATACCCTGTCCGAAGGATCTTCTTAGCCATAGTGTGTCCACTGGAATGTGTTCCGAAGGTACCCTCATGTAGCTCCGCCATAATCCTTTCTGCTTCAGTCTTATCCACACAACGCAGTAAGGTCGAATCATGGTTTCGTTTATACAAGACGTTGTTGCTAAGGAAGAACTTTGCTGCGAACCTTCTCAGAAACTTTTTATCGTTGACAGATGCACCTTCTGGGTATTCCTGAGCTTCCAAGTACCTCTTCACCTCATTGTACCAAGGCTTCTCAGTCACTAATTCAGTCTCAAGATCACAACAGTATGCCGGTTCGTCCAGTTTCCAGATGATGACCCGGGGAGCCTCATTGTCCCACTTGACTTTGAACATAGAAGACATCGTAGCTAACGCGTCTGCTAACTGATTCTCCTCTCTCGGGAAATGTTCAAAGGTTATCTCTGTAAAGTGGGGGATCATTGTCAACACACATTCTTTGTAAGGAATAAGATTCGGATGTTTCGTATCCCACTCGCCTTTGATCTGGTTGATCACGAGAGCGGAATCTCCGAAGACACTCAGAAACTTGATCCTTAAGTCAATTGCAGCTTTGAGTCCCATGATGCACGCCTCATACTCCGCCATGTTGTTGGTGCAGTTGAAACATAGTCGGGAAGTGAGTGGAGTATGAGTGCCTTGAGGGGATATGATCACATCGCCGATACCATTACCCAAAGCATTGGAGGCTCCGTCAAAGTGCATAGACCATCGGGATCCTTCCTCAGGTCCTTCATCCGGTCCAGGTACTTCGCAATCAGTTACTATCATTATGCTTTCATCTGGAAACTCGAAGTTCATCGACTAATAGTCATCTACGGCCTGATGTGCCAAGTGGTCTGCCAATACACTTCCCTTGATGGCTTTCTGGGTCGTGTACTGAATGTCGTATTCCGTCAAGATCATTTTCCATCTTGCTATTCTCCCAGACAGAGCAGGCTTTTCGAATATGTACTTTATAGGATCCATTTTTGAGATCAACAAGGTAGTGTGAGTCAGCATATACTGTCTCAGCCGGCGAGCAGCCCATACCAAAGCGCAGCAAGTTTTCTCAAGCAGTGAGTATCGGGTCTCACAGTCGGTAAACTTTTTGCTAAGGTAATAAATGGCATGCTCTTTTCGGCCAGACTCGTCATGCTGCCCCAGCACACACCCCATTGAGTTATCAAGTACTGTCAGGTATAATATCAGAGGTCTCCCTTCAACCGGTGGCATAAGGATGGGTGGTTCTTGGAGATACTCTTTGATTCTGTCGAAAGCAGCCTGACATTCATCATTCCAACGTACTACCTGATTTTTCCTCAGCGGCTTGAAGATTGGCTCACAGGTAGCAGTTAGGTGTGAGATGAACCGAGCAATGTAATTCAGGCGTCCTAAAAAACCTCTGACCTCTTTCTCTGTTTTAGGAACTGGCATCTCTTGAATAGCTTTAACCTTGGCAGGGTCCACTTGAATACCTTTATCACTTACAACGAAGCCTAGCAACTTCCCAGATCTTACCCCGAAGGTGCACTTGTTCGGGTTCAACCTCAGCTTGTACAGTTTCAGACGGTCAAACAATTTCTGCAGATGATCAAGGTGTTCTTCCTCAGTTTGGGACCTTGCGATCATGTCGTCAACATACACTTCTATCTCATGATGGATCATATCATGAAATAAAGCAACCATGGCACGTTGGTAGGTTGCCCCAGCGTTCTTTAGTCCAAAAGGCATGACCTTGTAGCAGAAGGTGCCCCACTGAGTAACAAAGGTAGTCTTTTCCATGTCTTCAGGAGCCATCTTGATTTGATTGTAACCTGAGAAGCCATCCATGAAGGAGAACACCTTATGCTGAGTTGTATTGTCAACAAGGACATCAATGTGAGGTAGAGGGAAGTCATCCTTGGGGTTGGCCCTGTTCAGATCCCTGTAATCGACACACATTCTGACCTTACCGTCTTTCTTTGGTACCGGTACCACATTAGCAACCCACTGAGGGTAAGAAGTCACTGCAAGGAACCCTGCATCAAACTGTTTCATAACCTCGGCTTTAATCTTCTCCGACATCTCTGGACGCATACGGCGGACCTTTTGCTTAACCAGAGGGCAGTCTTCCTTGGTAGGCAAATGATGGACTACAATGTCGGTATCCAACCCGGGCATGTCTTCGTAGGACCAGGCGAATATTTCCATGTAGTCATGTAACATCTGAATCAACCGTTGCTTCACGCCGAGCTCTAGGTTGGCACCAATCTTGACTTCCTTACGGTCGGTCTCAGTACCCAGGTTTATTGTCTCCACTGGCTCTTCATGTGGTTGAATTGCCCTTTCTTCCTAGAGCAACAGTCTTGCAAGCTCGCCAGGCACTTCGCAATCGTCTTCACCTTCGTCTTCGGCTAAGTTGATCGGATTGTCGAAGTCACAATCGGCAGTAGCAGAGTCGTTACCAGTGAGATCCGGAGTGGATTGAAACCTGTATGAGTGAGTGTGTGTAAATACAGCTGTTTTGCAATTTATGTAAAGAAAGAAAGAAAAGGAGCGCAAGATTTGAAATGCGAGAAAACGTCCAAGATTTCATTTATGATATATGAAATGACAATTTATATGCCCTCACAAATAGAACCACGGTGCCTCAGGTAAGACACCGGGCCATAGAGTTTATTATTGTTTATTACAAATACTAAAAACATAGGAATTCATTACTTAGTGACAAGAGAAACAAGCAGATTGTCTTTTGCACTCCAATTGTTAAGTCCACTGTCGGTTGCCGGGTAGATCCAGCTGTCAAACTCGGCTTCATCCACTTCGTCTTCGTCCCCAATAGCATTCACTCCATGAGCAGGCAGGGGAGCTGTCACTACATTAGGCTTCTCAGATGCCTCAAACTGTACCTCCTTGGCGTCAATAAGGTCCTGCAGCTTGTTCCTTAGTGCCCAACAGTCATCAGTGGAGTGCCCCGGGCCATCAGAATGGTAGGCACAACGGGCATTCGGGTTGTACTTGGGGGATGTAGTATTGGCAAACTTCGGAGCCTCTCTAACAGTCACTAGATTGGTTGAGAGCAGCTGTGGCAAGATCTGTGATAAGGTCATGCTCAAGCGGGTAAACTCTCTCCGGGGTCTTTCAGCCCTTTGAGGATTGGTTGGCCGAGGAGCGGCAGCAGGCTTGGCAATCATTACCGCACTGACAGATTGGTGGCGCTCAGATTTCTCTGGTCTCCGGGAGCCATATACAGCACTAGCCTCCTTTTTGAAGGGTTTCTTTTCAGCATTGGAGGAGGCAACCTTCTGTATCTTCCCCGATTTTATACCGGCCTCGATCCTTTCACCAGTTAGGATCAGATCAGTAAACCCAGCAGAGGAATTACCAATGAGATGATTGAAAAATGGACCAGATAGGGTCCCCAAAAACATATCCACCAGCTCCCGGTCCGTCAATGGTGGCTGCACCCTGCCAGCCAGATCTCTCCATTTCTGTGCGTACTCCTTAAAACCTTCACCCGACCCTAGCGACATACCCTGGAGTTGGGTACGCGTAGGAGCGAGGTCGGAATTATATTGATACTGCTTGTAAAAAGCAGTGGCCAGATCCTCCCAATTACGAATGTTGGTTCCATCCAACTGGTAGAACCATTCGAGGTGAGTCCCTGAAAGACTCTCCTGGAAGAAGTGGATCCATAAGTTCCTATCTGCTGTGTAAGGCTGGATCTTCCTTACATAAGAACGGAGATGCATCTTTGGACAGGAAGCCCCGTCATACTTCACAAAGGCAGGTGCCTTGAACTTGTGTGGAATCACCACCCCGGTAGATAATCCCAAGTCTCCGAAATCCAGTCCAGGCACACGCTGAATTTCCATAGCTTTTAATTTGTCCTCCAGCTGCTTGTACCGGTCTTCAGAAGGAGGGTACTGTTCGTCGTTGAAGTCTGTTTCAGTATCAGAGACCACAGGAGTAGGGACCTCCCTTTCTTAGTGACTACCTTCCCCCACAGATGGAGTAGTCCTCTCATCCTCATTTTGCAAGGTGTTCCCGAGTCTGCTCCCAGTGTTAAATAGCACAGTCCTCTTCTTCTTCTTATTCTTTTTTAGAAGCATAGCCTTCAGCTCTTTTTGACCTTGAGCCAAACCCATGATCAGCTCCTGAAATTGGGCGTTTTGCGCCTGAAGGGCCTTGATAGATGTCTCGGTTGATGATTCAGGGTTCATGATGCTGAAATAAACAGCGAAGAACAGTCAGCAACCTGAAAAGAGGAGTACCTGTGATGTATATGATGAATGGAATACATATGATTTATGTTTTCCAAGACAATTGGGAATCAACTTTGTAAACAAAAAGGAACACACTTCATTAGATTCAACTTTGAAGCTGAAATTATTCAACAGGTTGCCCTTAGGCATTACATGAAAGGAAATACTGAAAAAGGGAAGTAAAACTGTAAAAAGAACATCCAGAGCTCCTTATTGATCCCATGGTCTCCTCTTCTCAGTACGGATGTAGGCATTCAGAGCTCGCTCATTCTCCAACTGCTTTGTCAGCTTCTGGATCTTCAATTCCTGCTCGTTGAATTTTTCCCGGTAAGAATCCCTCTCTTCTCGCAGTTGCGACCAAGATCTCTTCAATGTCTCATAATCAGTAGGTATCTGAGGAGGAAGGACAGTTGGAGGAATACCATCTTTGTCAGGACACTCAAGAATGACGGGTCTGACAGCTTCATATGGCATACCTAACTTCTGAGCTCGGATGCGAACCCATTTGTAATAGGCTTCCATAGGTAAAGAAGTCTTTGGTCCCAACTCTTGTGGGTCAGCTTTATGAACTTTGTCCCAAGCCTTGATGAACCTACGACGCAGCTCGTCACTATCCACCTGAAACTCAAAACTGATGTGAGGCACCAATATTTCATGAGGCCCTGCTCTTCTTGCTCTTCCAAACTGACGGAGTGCTAGACATGGATTGTAAGAGATTCCTCCTTGGGTACCAATCAGAGGAACATTAGGGTACTCCCCGCATCGATCAATAATAGCTATCTCATCCAAACCTCTGCAAGTCCAAATGATGTCTTTATCGGTGAGAGACATTAACCTATGAGCCCAACCTCTTCCTTCTTGGTTCTTCAGTACGAACTTAGGGAGGTGCGAAATAAACCACCTCACCAACAAAGGGATACAACACCATAGGGTTCCTCGTCTTCGGGTAGTACGAGCATGAAGTTGTTGCAAGATGTCACCCAAGAGAGTGGGTACGGGATTCTGAGACATAAAGATCCTTATGGCAGTGACATTGATGAAGTTGTCAGGATTGGGAAACAAAACTAACCCATAGATTAGGAGAGCCAAGATGTCTTCATATGCCCTAAAGTCCAGGTCATCCCAGAAACTGTTAGCTTTACCAATCAGAAATTTGGCCAAGAAACCCTTAACTCCGCTTCTAGTTACCCAGTTGTCCATTACCTCTTGATGTGTCAAGGGAAGAGCTGCAGCAATATCCTCAAGCCCGAGGGTCTTTTCCCAACCAGTAAAGGGAGTCTGATCCAAGATAGGGATACCAAGCAAATCAGAGAACTCTTCCAGGGTAGGGACCAGCTGGAAGTCTTGAAAGGTGAAGCACTGGTACAGAGGGTCATAGAACTGGGTCAGAACACTCATCAACTGTTGATCCCGCTTTGCAGTGACTAAACTGAGAAGAGAACCATGCCTCTGAATGAAGGAAGTGGTATTTGGAATTCTGCTAACCAACTCCTCAAGCAACTCAGGTGAGTGAACAAAGTTGAACCGGATAGTATTCCTTCGCATAGGCATCATGGTGTCCTACAAAACAGAGCAAAGGTGAAACCCTCTTGTCTTTGAAATGGTCAGTCCTTATGCAGGATGCATGCAATGCTCATGATGTTATGATGCTATGATAAAGCACACCACAAATAGATACAAAGGCAAACATGGTAAGGCACACAAGTCACACAAAGCAAGCCCTTAAAGTTTAGGCCAGCATGAGGTCTAGGTACTACCCTCTTTCAGTTTGTTGGTTCATACCTGTCCTATCAAAGTAACCGGGTTCTTAGAGGATCCCAATATCATTGGCTACCCTCAATCGGTCATAACTCCAGCATCGCAATCTTTTCTTGCGGCCAGAACCATCACGAGAGTTTAGCCTCAATGGGCGTAGCATACTGCTACTGTTCTAATGACCAAGTTGTGTCAATTAAGGTTCTAAGGTTGTTGGTGCTTAATGACTCCTCAGAAGACCCATATTCTCCTCGTTGCAACACAAGGGATATCGGTACAGACCAAGGTGCCACACCAACGTAGCCACTACTTCACCCATGTCGGTCTACGCCGGACAGGTCCCTCACAGCTTATGCTACCTAAACAGGGTATCCCCAGATCCGGGTTAGGATCTATGTAACTCCCGTGCAACCCACAAATTTAAAGCAGACAAGTCAATACAATTGAAAACACAGTTATGAACTAACCCAAAGGTACACCTCACTTTAAGTGGTATCCCCAGCAGAGTCGCCAGTTCTGTGATCGGTGGATCTGGAACTGACTGTTTAACGCTGGTTCGTGAAATGTCGCGGAAGCAAGAGTCTCCACCGTCTTTTATTTTCTCCAAATGGAAAGGACAAAAGCACAGAAAAATTCCTTATAGAGATTGCTCTCGGTTCGGGAGGTAGATTATAGAAAGGGAAGGTGTTAGCACCCTTTCTATCCATGGTTATCCATGGGCTCTTAGATACTTGCTCACTTGTGTTTTCAAAAATGGTTTGTTTGCTTTTCAACTGTGGGTTTTAAAAAGTTTCTTTGAAAATTCCAGTTCGACCCTTGTATCGGTCCTCAAGAGTGTTTGAAAAATTGCTTTCGAAAGCTTTTTGAAAAGGTGTCGGTGTGAAAAGTATTTTTGATTTGTTTTGAAATTAGAGCAAGTATCTACGAGAACCTACCTACCCTAAGGAATTCGTCTGTGCAAATGTCCTTTAAAGTAGTGCCATCCTACCATTGAGAGGTAGGTAGCACCACCGTTGGAGGTATTCGGGTCAATTCGAGGTTCGGGACATGGTGATCACCAGAGCGATAGGAAGACACCTTAGAAGCTACCCTCATGCCGGGTTCCCGGATCATGAGGACTTACTAAGACATCCTCTACTCGATGATCACCTTTCGAGGGGCAAGGCAACAATGAAGCGTACCCTAGGGGTGGTGTGTGAATTGTGTGTCATTTTCAGTTTATTGTTTGTCTTGTCATGCATTGGTGATCTACGTTTTGATTTTATTTTTGGGCATTCATTCTTTCATGTGATTGTTTAACAGTTAAAAGATGCGGGAATTTAGAGTGCGGAAAAGGTAAATGTCCTACGCTATTACAAAGGCGCGGGTCTACATCGCCAAATTAATATAAAACCCGATTTAAAGTAAAATGCAGAAAGTAAAAAGCCTAATTAACTATTACAGGGCTTCGGGGCAAATACATCAGATTTACAAACAGAAATAATATAAACGCGCGAAAAGAAAATATAATCGAATGCGAGGGTATTGGACCCTTTAAAGGAATTAAAATAAAATTATTAAAATAATTAAGTAAAATAAAGGCAATGACTTATTTTTTATGTTTTTTTTGTATTTATGACATTAAAGAAAAAATTAAATTGGAATTTAAAAGTTAAATAATTCTAGTTCTAATTGTTTTTTTTAATTTATTAAAAAAATACATTAAAGTTAAAACCTAAAATTAAAACTAAATTGATTATATAATTTATTTACAAAATTAATGGTTAATGATAATTATAATAAAAATATTTAATAAAATAAAAAAAGTGCTAAAAGTCTATTTTTATTATTTTTGGTTATTGAGAAAAAGAATTAAATTAACAACCTACAATTAAAACTAAATTAATTATGGGATTTATTTACAAAAATACTGAAATAAAAATATTTATTATTTTTTATCTTTTCTGATTTTTTGATGTTTTGTTTTTTTTTATATATATTATGAAAATATTGAATTAATAAGAAAACAATAATTAAAAGAAAGTGAAAGTAATGAAAAGGGAAGAATGTAAAGAATTTGCAAACTTAGGGGGTCTGCCCCTAATTTTGGAGGTGAGGCCCAGCAATTTCTGGCCCATTACTGGAGGCCTTGTTGACTTTTTCAGGCAACGTGTGGTAGCTTTGACTAGGACCCACCATGTTCCTTAAATCTGAACCCTTGGATGAATGAGACTGACCAAGTGGACGGCTTGATAGAGGGACATATGATGGTCTTCAGCATTGAAACTGTATGGAAACATTGCATGAAAAATAACATGGAAATAGTGAGGGACCTGGGGCTCGAACCCAGGTCCTGTAGTTTGCCAATGCTTGTGCCTGCCAGTGGAGCTACTTTGTTTCTTTGTAAATTAAATAACCAACAATCAATATAAAATAAAACAACACGCTAGTGGATTTTTAGCGCGCGTTTTTGAACCAGCCAATTGCTGATGGCCACGCATCCTTCTTCTTCCTTGGCTTATTTTTCCTGAAAATATAACAAAACATAGGCAACGGTTTTTGAACCATTCCCTTAGGCACATTTCTGGAAAATAGCGAATAGGAATCCTCTCATTAGAAATTAGGCGCGACATATGGATGTGATTGTCGTGAAGCTCCTGAACCTGATGGTACCATTATCATGCCCTAATTGTTCCTTGAGTGAAAAGCCCTAAATTTCCAAGCCTGAAACCCTAAAATATGACAATGGTGGTTTCTTCGTTTTGGCATGAAACTCCAATCAAATTATGCAGTTAGCTTGCAAACATCATTCTAAACACAAAAACAACAATGAAACATGTTAAAAATGCATGAATGATGGAAAACGATTTTGGAATTTTCCTTACCAACTTCAATGGTGATTTCGTGTTTTCTTGAGTATGGGACTTAGGGAATGATTGGAACACGTTCTATGATCCTCGAGGAAGCTAATGGAACAACTCTTTTGCCTTGAATCACCCTCTAACCTTGTTTTCAGTTTTGAGATTTTTAGCAAAAAGTGTGAGTTTTATCTGAGTGTTCTTGCGCAGCTTAGGTCTCAATTTTGTTTTGTGTCACTTGTATATACATTAGGCAATGTGTATGAAGAGAAATTATGGCCTCATAATGCAAAACATTCAATTTCAAGATTCTCCATAAACCTCCATAACCAAACTTCCATTTTTGAACCATTTTTGAATTATTGCTCTATTTGGCCCCTTACACGAATTTGGCATATGCTTAATGGTAATTCAAGGTCCATCAAAGTCAGATATCCTCTTTAATTAGGCTTTTTGATTTTCCTTTGATTTTAAAAGATTTAAATTTAATTAAATCTAATAAAATCAATAAAAAATGAAAAAATTAATTAATAAAAGGTGGGACACGTGGGAGGCATGGCCAAGTTAATTAAAATGGAAAAAGTGGGCCCCTTTTGTCAAAAAATGAATTTTCAAGGATAAATGATTTTGGCCATTTCACAAAAATTTCCCAACTTCTCCAATGCATATCTTGCTCAATTTTTAAGCTTTGATCATGTTCTTGGACATTTTGGAAAGGTCTTGAAGTCCTCTAAACAATGTCTTTGGTCCCATGTCATTTTTATTTACCAATCTCAAGTTATGGTCTTTGACTTAAAGTCCCTTTTGGTTGACTTTTGAAAATGACCTATAATGTTGAAATTGATAACTTTTTGTGAGAGCATCTCTTGGACTTGGAGTGTGAAGATGAGTTGTAGGAAATGTCTTCCCCTTCAAAATGAGAATTGGATGGAATTTTTCTGATGAACCATGAAAAAGTTATGCCTTGGTCAAGTTACAGTTGACTTTTCAGCTGTCCAAATATAGAAACTTTTGCATCTTGATGATTTTTGAGCCATACTTTTGAGAATCATGATCAAGCATTGATCAAATGATGTTTGTGGCTTCAAAATAAGATGTTGACCAAAAATTTGAACTTTTGACTGCCAAATGACCATTTTGCCCCTACAGTTGACTGTAGTGCAATTAGGGTTTTTGACTGTGCAATTTTGTGCTGAAAGTCTTGAAACTTGACATGTAGGTGCTTGACAATGTTTATAGGCATAGGAGACTTGATTGAGCCCTTGAAAACTTCAACTTCCTTGCAAGAACCAAAACCCTAGTTTGACTGGCTTAGGAGGATGGTTTGACTGTGTGGCCCTTGAGTAAATTTGAACCAATTGTGGATGATTCTTGTCAAAACTTTGAAGATTATGGGAGGGAAAATTTTGGGGTACAACACCCCCTCTTCAGGTTTTCTCGATGTTTACCTTTCCCTCTTGGCGGGATAAAAGACGTTCGGTGGCGACTTCATTGATATTTCATTATAAGATGAGGGTTCGGCCAGAGGTTGTTTCACCTGACATGTCTTAAAAGATAAAAGCTGAGGTGATGAAACAATTTGATGCAGGATTCCTAGCTGTGACATCTTATCCCCAATGAGTTGCAAATGTGGTTCCAGTACCAAAGAAAGAAGGAAAAGTTCGCATGTGCGTAGATTATAGGGATCTGAATAGGGAAAGCCCCAAGGATGACTTCCCTCTACCTCATATTGATGTCTTGGTCGATAACACTGCTCAGCATAAAGTCTTCTCTTTCATGGATGGTTTCTCCGGCTATAATCAAATTAAGATGGCTCCTGAAGACATGGAGAAGACCACTTTCGTTACACAATGGGGAACCTTTTGCTACAAGGTCATGCCGTTCAGATTAAAGAATGCAGGGGCAACATATCAAAGAGCTATGGTAGCTTTGTTTCATGACATGATCCATCATGAAATAGAGGTCTATGTGGATGATATTATTACAAGATCACAAACTGAAGAGGAACATCTCAGTCACCTATACAAGCTATTCGAGAGGCTGAAAAAGTATAAGTTTAGGTTGAACCCTAATAAGTGCACATTCGGAGTACGATCTGGAAAACTTCTAGGTTTTGTTGTCAGTGGTAAAGGAATCGAAGTCGATCCTGCCAAGCTAAAGGCCATCCAAGAGATGCATGTCCCCCACTCTGAAAAGGAAGTTAAAGGATTCTTGGGTCGTCTTAACTACATCTCCCGCTTCATATCTCACTTGACTGCTACTTGTGAGCCAATCTTCAAACTCTAGAAGAAAGATCAAGTAGTCAGATGGAATGATGAATGCCAAGATGCCTTCTAAAAAATCAAAGAATATATGCAAGAACCTCATATCCTCATGCCTCCAGTTGAAGGAAGACCCTTGATCATGTACTTGACAGTACTAGAGAATTCTATGGGGTATGTTTTGGGCCAACATGACAAGTCTGGCCGAAAAGAGCATGCTATTTACTACCTGAGCAAAAAGTTTATCGACTGTGAAACCAGATATTAATTACTCGAGAAAACTTACTGTGCTCCGGAATGGGCTTCTCGCCAGCTAAGACAATATATGTTGACTCATACCACTCTATTGATTTCTAAAATGGACCCTATCAAGTACATCTTCAGGAAACCTGCTCTTTCCAGACGGATAGCTAGATGGAAAATGATCTTGACTGAGTATGACATTCAATACACAACGTAAAAGGCCATCAAAGGAAGTGTCTTAGCAGATAATTTGTCCCATCAAGATGTTAATGATTATCAGTCTATGAAATTCGACTTCCCGGATGAGAACATCATGCTAGTTACCGATTGCGTGAAACCTAGATTGTATGATGGACCTGAACAAGGATCCCGATGGACTATGGTCTTCTATGGGGCTTCCAACGCCTTGGGTAACAGAATTGGTGTTGTGATCATCTCCCCTGAAGGTTTCCACACTCCTTTCACTTCCAGATTGTGCTTTGATTGTATGAACAACATGGCTGAGTAAGAAGCATGCATTTTGGGTCCGAGGGCTGCCATCAATTTGAGGATCAAGCATTTGAATATGTTTGGGGATTCTGCCCTGGTGATTAGCCAAGTAAAAGGAGATTGGGACACTAAGCACCCTAATCTCATCCCTTATAAGGAACTTGTGCTATCTCTGATTCCGTACTTCGAAGAGGTCACATTTGAGCACTTCCCTAAGGAAGAGAACCAATTGGTTGACGCTTTGGCAACCATGTCTTCCATGTTCAAAGTCAAATGGGACAATGAAGCTCCTTTTATTACAATTGAAAGGTTTGACAAGCCTGCGCACTGCTACGAGCTCGACACTGACGCCGAGAAGCCATGGTACCATGAGGTGAAGAGATACCTTGAGGAACAAGAATACCCTTAAAGAGCATCTATCAATGACATAAAATTCTTACGAAGATTTTCAGCCAAATTCTTCCTAAGTAATGGGATCCTGTACAAACGCAACCATGATTCTACTCTACTCCGATGTATGGACAAGAAGGAGGAAGAGGAAATTATGGAAGACATGCACGATGGTCTCTTTGGGACTCACTCCAACGGACATACCATGGGAAATAAAATCCCGAGAGCCGGTTACTATTGGCCAACGATGCAGACTGATTTCCATAAACACTCAAGAACTTGCCACAAATGCCAAATCTATGCTGACAAGGTCCATGTGCATCGCTTCCAATGGGCATCGCTTAGTTCTTGTCGCTATCAATTATTTCACCAAGTGGGTCGAAGCCGCCTCATTTGCCTCAGTCACCAAGAACGTGGTAGCCAGATTCATCAAACATAACCTCATCTGCCATTATGGTATCCCTGAAAGGATCATCACTGACAATGGGACTAACCTCAACAATTCTATGATCACAGAACTTTGCACTCAGTTCAAAATCAAGCATCACAATTCTTCTCCTTGTAAACCTAAAATGAATGGTGCAATGGAAGCGGCCAACAAAAACATTAAGAAGATTATGCAGAAGATGGTAGTGACCTACAAGGACTGGCATGAGATGTTACCGTTTTCTCTTCATGGCTACCGCACTACAGCTAGAACATCAACTGGGGCAACCCCCTTTTCTTTAATATATGGTATGGAAGTTGTTATGCCAGTAGAAGTTCAGGTCCCCTCACTAAGGATTATGAATGAGGTAGGCCTAGGCGAAGACGAGTGGATTCAGACAAGATTGGATCAACTAAACTTGGTCAACAAAAAGAGACTAGATGTTGTTTGTCATGGTCAGACGTACAAAAAATGCATGATCAAGGCTTTCAACAAAAAGATCAAGCCTCGAGTGTATCAAACTGGTGACTTGGTAATAAAGCGCATCATTCTGCCACAAGGAGACCCCAGGGGAAAATGGACTCCCACCTACGAAGGGCCATTTGTTGTCAAGAGAGTGTTCTCTGGTGGTGCCATGATGCTGACTACCATGGATGGTGAAGACTTCCCACATCCTGTGAACGAGGACATAGTTAAAAAATACTATGCATAAGAGACCTGCTAGGTTGACACACCTAGGTAAGATAAGGGCATCCCGGTAAACCAAAATGTTTGGGAAAAAATTAGGGATATATGAAAAAGATTGTACACCCTGCAAGTTGAAAACCCGAAAGGGAGACTTGGGCAAAAATGGGTATCCTGGTGGGCTGAAAACCCGAAAGGACGGTCCAGGCAAAAGTTAAGGATTAAAAGAATATGACTATATCCCGTGGAAACACCACAGTCAACTTTATTACCAAGGTCCGAGTTCAAACGGTCCAATATAAATCCAATTAACTTCTGTCAACGGTAAGGAGCATTCGAAGACATTGGGGAAATAGTAGAGTTGGAACACAATGAGATCACTTCCACATGGCTATTATCTTTGTTTTCAAAATTTTGTTTTCCTTTCGACGATTTCCTCTTACTAGGATCTCCGTCTCTTTGTACAAAAACGCTTATTTATGGGAAAAATATCAATATAACATACTTTGAAGTGCAAACTTTCGGTTTTTGTTTTGAATGCAAAATTGTCCAATGACTAAAATTGAACGAACATATGCATGTGAACATGATTTGGACTATTTGGCACATGTGTCCTACTAAGCAGCAGCAAGCATCTCTTTAATATATATGGAATATCCCCAAAGAGTTATTTCAGTAACATTATCCCCACAAGGACGACTACAATAAACCTTTCCCCAACGGAGTTTCCTACAAAGTCTCTTTGCATAGGTTGATTCCCAGCCAGAGTCTCAATCTCTTGACAGTTCTCTCCCCGGCTAAGTTGGTTCTAAAAAATAAGCTTAGTGTATCTCTTCCTCAAAGAACTCACCTCGTCAGCAGTTCATCAAATATTCATCAACATGGTTTATTTCCCCAATAGGATTTATTTCCCCAACAAACTACAGATTCCCCAGCTGAGACAACCCTCTCCAACTTGAGTTTTCCTCTTAAACTATTACAAATCAAAGGGCCACAACCCCTAATCCCCAGTGAAGTCGTCAATCAAGTCATTACTATCTCCAAGAGTTGTTGTGAAGCTTGGATCCAACCCGATAATAGTCAACTTCATTCATTCAAAACACTGTGAAGCCTGGACCCGACCAGATGATAGTGTAACTTTTCAAATACTATGAAGCCTGAACCCGACCATATAAAAGTAATACTTTCAATCACTATGAAGCCTGGACCCGACCAAATGATAGTGTAACATTTTAGTTACTATGAAGCCTGGACCCGACTAGATATTAGTTAACTTCTCAAAACACTATGAAGACTGGACCCGAACAGATAATAATACACCTTTCAAATACAGTAAAGCCTGGAACCGACCAGATAATAGTACAACTTTTCAAATGCTATAAAGCCTGGACCTGACCAGATAATAGTTAACTTCTCAAGATACTTTGAAGCCTGGACCCGACCAGTTAAAAGTTTAACATTTCATGATATTGAAGAACCTGGACTCAACCAAACAAGGGTTTAACTTCTTTTCCCTAGTAGAGTTTTGCCTCTACCCCAACAAGGTACTGCAAAGCCTGGACCGGACCAAATATCAATTCAGCTTTATCTTTCCAAGTAAGTTATTGTGAAGCATGGATCCGACCAGATAACAATTAACTTTACCCCCTCAAAAATTCATTGTGAAGCCTGGAATTCGACCAAATAACAACTAGTTCCAAGCAAGTTACTGTGAAGCCTGGACCCGACCATATATTAGTTCAGCTTCATCTTTTCAAGCAAGTCACTGTGAAGCCTGGACCCGACCATATATTAGTTCAGCTTCATCTTTTCAAGCAAGTCACTGTGAAGCCTGGACCTGACCAGATAGCAATTAACTTCATCCATTTTAAGAAATCTGCAAAGCCTAGAATCTGACCAGAATGCAATTTAATGTCAATAAGTTACTATGAAGCCTAGATCCGACCATATTTCAGTTCAACTTCGTCTATTCAAGCAAGTTATTGTGAAGCCTGGAGTCCGACCAGATAAAAACTAACTAAAATCCCCAATGAGTCACTATGAAGCCTGGACCCGACCAGATAATAGTATAACTTTTCAAAAAACTATGAAGCATGGACCCAACCAGAGAGTAGTTACCCCTTCAAGTTACTGTGAAGTCTGGATCCGACCAGATAACAGTTTAATTTCAAGAAATTTTCTGTGAAGCCTGAAATCTGACCAGATAACAGTTAATTTATGCTTCCCCGGTAATTTACTGTGAAACCTGGAATCTGACCAGATAGCAGTTGACTTCCTCATCCTCAACAAGTTTTGAAACCTGGATCTGACCAAATAACAGCTAACATTCAAAAGATAATCCACGACAGAAGCATTCTTTCAACAAATTTGAAGATATGTATATTCTTCATCTCCAACAGCAATCTGGGATTCATCTTTCCAGAACTCCTCAGCAGTAGTCAGGGATATAATTTCTCGGACAAATATGCATCCCACATTCATACATCATAGCACATACATATGAAACGCATTTAGCATAATCTATCTCATCTTGAGAATGTCATGCATACATCTGCATTTAACTAAACCTTTTTCCCACAGGGAAAACATCAAGTTTTAGTATAAATCAACCAAAGATCTGTGCTGATACTTCTTCCAGTATTTACCATCATTCCTCCAAATGACATCTATAATCCCATTCCCAATACATCTTCGAGTGCAAATTTCTGGGCACTCTAGTGTTCAATCATCTTCCACCTTCAAGTCACGAATGGCGGATCCGCCAATCTAACTCTCCAGGTTTAAGAAAATTGAACATGGGCAACTGTTGTACCTCAAAATTTGCACTCTCATTTCTAAAGGAAATCTCTCATAAGATCTCCATGGATTCTAGACTACACAAGGTTTGATCAGTTCAAGACACCTCCTCAAGCACTGATGACTCAAATTAGGGTTTGAGATTACACAAGGACAAATGGAATTTTAATGCCTCATATGACTTTCATGGATCATTTTGGATGCCCATGATTGCTCATGTCAAGTTTCAAGTCTTGTATCACATTTTTGCTCAGTCAATTGATCAGTTGACCTAAAATCAACTATATTGGGGAAAAAGTCAATTATGGTCAATTTATAGTCAAAATTCATAATTTTTTATCCATATCAACACCACGAACTCATACATGTCAATTGATCAAGGTTGGATCACAATTCCTCAAGAAATTTGATCAGATCATCAAAAGGGGGAAATGGTCAAAATTAGGGTTATGACTAAAGAGGTTCAATTTTTTACTTTTGACTTAACAAATGAATTATTGGTTTAAGACATGACCTCAAGGATTCAAAATAAACCATTTTTACCTAATGGCATGGCTCAAAACATTTCTCAAGTTCAATTGATTGATAGTTGAATTTCAGTCAACTGATGAAAAGTCAAATGTACACTGAAAAGTCAAACTTTGACTTTTTGATCAAAATCAAGTTTCAAAGATTACAATTCATCAAGACATGTCAAAATATGAAACTTGTTCATCAAGAAATTGAAAAGCAAAAATTCATCTTTGAAAAGTCAAAATTCCAAGACTTAGAAATTTTTTGAAGTGTTGGAAAATTAATGTTTTTTTTATAAATTTGTGCCAAATTTTCACCATGATGCAAGATGATTCAAGGGAAACTTCCAATATCAAAGTTGTAGATATCAATGAGATCTAAAACATTGTAGGGCAGAACGTTTCCTAGAAATGCTTGGATTTCAAGTTATGAATTTATGAAGACATGCTCATGAAACTTGAACACTTAGTAAAATTTTGCCCTAGTTAGGCAGATTTTTGGTACCAACTTCATGACAATTTTTCACCTAGTTCCAAATTGAATTTTCAAAAATGTCAAACATAGATGTTGTAGAGGATGTTAAAAGCTTTCAAAAGTATCCAAGAACTCATTATGATCATGTTTGTGCTAAGAGAATCGAAGCCATAAAGTTAGGGTTTCATTCTTATTTTGCAAGCAAATTTGTGAAGAATACTTGATCCAATCTTCAAGCATGCTGTACAAATCCTACTTTTCAGGATTCTAACTTAAATTTCACTCCATAATTAAATGGCTACACAACTGTTAGAGCTTTAATCCAAGCATTCAATGCATTGTCCATGCTTAATACCATTTTAGGAAGAAAGGCAACGTTGCCATTTTGGAAAAGTGGCTTTAATCACAAAGTCCACTCTTCTTGAGCCTCTAACTTTTTGTTCTAAACACACACAACATGATGCTCAGAAGCAACATGTTTAAAGCTTATAAGACACCCTATAAACTAGGTACTTGTTCATTGGAACCACATTTTTCAAGCTTTCTTCAAAAACAAGCAAAAATCCACAAACATGTGATTCTTGATTTCTGACTTCTCCAAGCATCCAAACTGTTTGCTTATAAATAGAGACACTATTTGTGAGCTAACACAGGAATTCACAACCCCTAAAAATCTCCCAAACTTCCTCAAATCATAAATTGCATCAAAACTCTATCTATGTGCATATTCTAACTTTGAAACCTAAACTCACATTTCCCTCGTGTGTTTTCATTCCTAATCAATCACAAAGATTCTATACATCAAATATAGTCCATCTCCATCCCTCTTTCATAACTGTAACTCCATCTTCATCATCTTCCAAACTCAAAAACAGAGATCTGTAACTAGACTTCTCCAACACGATTCAACCATCCTCATTCCAAACTAATCATTGCACTAACTTCCTGGAGGTTCGCAGAAGCTAACCTGATCATTGCATCACCTTAAATCAAGCTCATTTACAAAACACGAATTCCATTTTTGAGGTAAGTTTTATGAATTTTGAAATCTTCATATAGGCATTGTTAGCTTTCCATTTTCAAAGACAAAATGTAGATATCATAGCCCTGAAGATGACCATGTCCTTAGAATTCATTTATATTGCTTGAGTAGTGAGAATTTTAAGTTTGAATTTTCTGAAAAACTTAGGTCAGATTTTGGTATCATTAGAAATTCTCATTCACTTTGATTTATAGCTTATGATATTTATATGGTTGGATTCGTATGGAAAAATGGAGCAACTTTCATGTTTACATTTTTCATTTTTGTTGAGAAATGAGTGAGTTACAAGAATCATGGCTGGAGGTTGAAGATGAAGTCATTTCTGGAACTTGTTTTGTGTTATGTATTTATTGTTTCATTTAAGTTAACGGATGTACAACCACCCCAGTGGTAAAGGCAACGCGCGTTTATGGTCAAGGTCATGGGTTCAAGTCTCAGCGCTGCCTTTTGCTATATTTTTCCATATTTTTCTTTCTTTTTGCCACAACCAACGCCTGGGCTTAGTTACTAGGCCCTCATCATTTTTGGTTCTCCTCACCCCCTTCCCGCTTATCACACACGAGCCCATTCCTTTTCTTATTTTGTTTTTTTTTCTGATTACAAAAATCCCATTTGGGCCAAACTCCAACAAAAACTGTTTTTTTTCAAATAAACTCCCAAATCTCATTTCAAACCCCCCCTGACTTTTATTTTTATATTTTATTTTATTTTATTTTTCTTTATCATTTTTATCATTATTATTATTATTATTATTATTATTATTATTTTTATTAATAAAAAATCCAATTTTTTTTATTATTTACACACTTATATGTTTATTTTCTTTATAAAACTAAAAAAGAAAAAAAAATATTTTCTTAACAAATTTAATTCTTTTCTTAATAAATTAATAATTAGATTTAGGTTTAGTTATTTCCTTTTTATTTAAAATTAACTTAGAATTTATGTTTCTTTTAATTAATTAATTTCCATACTATTTTTGCTAAACTTAAAACCTTTTCATAAAAAACCCTAAATATGCTTTCTAACTTATTTCTTTTCTTAATTAGTTTAGGTTTAATTTTATTTAATTTAACTAATCATTTTTTTTAGATAATTAGGTTAAAACCCTCAAAAATCCAAATAAAAATCCTTTTTCTTTTCCATTTATATCCTTGCATATTATTTCCTTTTCAATTCTTGTACATTATTCAATATGATTGTAATAGATAATTAGGTTTAATTTCTTGCAATCCCCATTTGTAAATTTGTATACCCCCTCCCCCTAATGATGTAATAGCGTAGTAATTTTACTTTCCTCAATTTATCGTTTTTCATATAAATGTTAGTGATTAGGGTTTGTATGGAAAGATAAAATCAATAAGTAGCAAACCCTAATTCAAGATAAACAATGCATACAAATAAAACACTATTCATACATGAACCCTTAGGGTAATTCCACTTGTTGCCTTACAAAAATGGTCATGTTATGCATGTGGAATGTCTTAGCAAAAACAATCAAAAATACAAGATCATAGTCTCTCGATGACGCTACAAAAGTTGCCTTTCAAATGATCTTAGTCCCTCAAAGAAAAATGCTAAGATATCTCACAACATTGCTATCATGACCATACGATAACCCATGCTCGTCCCTTTACATCCAAAGATAAGGCTTCTTACCAATCAATGGTAAGATAGCAATATCAAAGGAAAGGAAGAAATGAACAAAGACTTCTGAGTAGGTAGAAACGTTCTTAGTTTCTTTCTCACTTTCAAAACAAACATCCTTGCTCACTTTCAAAACAAACACTTTCAAAACATGAAATATTTTCAAAAGTCCAACACTTTGTATACGTTCTTACGAATGAGAACCATTACAAATTTTTCCTAAACAAAGGCGCCTTTTCAAAAATACTTTCAAAAACCACCACAAAGCACATTTTCAAATAAAGCACATTTTCAAACAAAGCAAGTGATCTAGCAAGCAACTAAGAGCCCATAGATAACTATGGATGAAAAGGGTGCTAACACCTTTCCTTTTCATAATCTATCCCCCGAACTCAAGAAATAATCTCAAAGGTCTTTCCTGTTCTTTTCCACCTTTCCTTTTGGATAAAAGAAAAGCCGGTGGCAACTCTTGCTAACTGCAACAATTACGATCAAACGCAAAACATCTCTAGTCAGTTCTCCCACCGTATTACAGAAAGGGATCAAGCCAGGGTGACGAGTATCCCACTCTCCTTTAATCTGATTTATAACCAAAGCTGAATCGCCATACACATCTAGAATTTTAATTCTGAGATCAATAGCTTCCTCGAGACCCATGATGCAAGTTTAATATTCTGCCATATTATTAGTAAAATCAAATGTCAACCTTGCAGTAAAAGGAATGTGCGATCCATGTGAAGTGACAATCACAACACCAATCCCTTTACCATAAGCATTCACAGCTCCATCAAATATCATACTCCAGCAAGATTCAGGATCAGGACCTTCCTCAGGTAATGGTTCATCACAATCTTTCACTTTCAGAAACATCACATCCTCATCGGGGAAATCATACTTCACAGAATGATAACCATCAACTGGTTGGTGAGCAAGGTAATCTGCCAACATGCTGCTTTTAATAGTTTTTTTAGCGCGGTATTTGATGTCATATTCAGATAACAGCATCTGCCAGCGGGAAATTCTCCCAGTAAGAGCAGGCTTTTCAAAAATGTACTTGATTGGATCCATTTTGGAGATCAACACTACAAGAAAAATGATAGATTGGGACGGTTATTTTGGCTAATTACGACGGTTAAAACCGTCGCAATTTACAATCTACGACGGTAGAAGTACCGTCGCAGAATCGTGCGTCCCCAGCCTATTTCGCGACGGTTGCAAAAACTGTCACGCACAACAGATAGCGACGGTTATATACCATCGTGAATTTGACTTTATTTTTTGTTTTTGTTGTTGTTTGCGACGGTTATTCTACCGCCGTAGGTTAGAAATTGCGGCGGTTTTAACCGTCGTAATCTGATTTATAAATTTTAAATAATATTTTTATTTAAATTATTATTTAGTAAAATAATTTTAAATATAATATTATTTTACTATAATATTTTACTATTATATTTAAATTATTATTTACTTTAATATTTTTTTATTTATAGTATTTTTATTTTATTTTCTATCACTTTTCAACATAATAAAGTTAATTACAATAAAAACATTTAATATCAAATAATCATCAATAATATCAAAAAAATGTGATCAAAGGTAAAAAGAAGTGCAAATTTTACCAATAAACAAGAAAAATTCAAATATCATCAAACTCCAATTGTATGAAAAGTTATAAGGTACAGAAAAATCAACTACAACAAAATCTCCAATAAAATAAAATTCACTTTCCGCTAAGGAGAAACCTAATCAAATTTGGATATGTATCAAGGCGTCTCAAGTTCTTTAGATATGTATGATACATAAATTGAGGACATTCTTCATATAGAAGCACGTCGACACACTTTTTCAATTCCTGATAAATATAGACGATAGAAATGTCTTCATTAGTGCTTGTAAATTCCTGGATTTTAGGAATCAGATTTAAACCTAGACCTTTCTCGACTAAGCTCATTGTGAGAGCTTCAAAAACTTGGTTGATGTCTACTTGCACCATCAGTCTTCTCTATGCCCTTGTGCGAGCTAAATCAATGCCTTCCATTACTCACCAAAGCTCAGCTACAACACTACTACATTTTCCATCACAGTAATCACACAAATTATCTGGAAGATTCAAGTGGTTTAGATATTGGTTGGTTTTGATTCCATTATGATATATCATCCACACAAAAACCCTTATTCTTTTAGTAACACTCAGATTCCAAATGCCTTTCCAATGATCCTCTATATCCTTGTTCTTGGTGGAGGTATTACAAGCATTATATCCAAAAACTTCCGACTGAACATGTTCCTTAAATGGCTTCAATTCCAATTTCCATCATCATTAATTAAGTCTGCAATTGTTGTATTCACATTATCTCCAATAGGCTAATTGATGAGATCTTGGAGTCTGGGGGTGCTACAGTAATCGGACCCTCCTCAATAATCTGTTCCAGATGATTGATTATGTCATTACCGAGATTCATTCCATCGTGACAATTTGGTGTAGTAACTAGTAACAGAAAATTTTCATACCTTTTGATGCCTTCGTTGAACACTGCAATCACGGCTGTGTAAAGCTGCAACATTTCCGTACTGATCACAAATCAGTTGGACTTCAAGATGCCGGCTCTATTTAGAAGCAAGAGAGATCGTCAGCGTATGATCAAAACTCCAAAAATCAAGCTCACTCAGATCAAAGTTCAGTGGTTTATCTAACCTGGGAAGCAACTTTCATTATAAATATAGGTGATCCCGGAACTTCACCTTGAACTTGCTTGAACAATGCCCTTACCTCATCATCATTATGAACCTAAAATATCCACATGCATGTTAGTTTCTTAACTTTTACCAAACAAAACACAAATATGATTGGCACAAGATTATCAGCATTGATCTATGTAAGCACCGATGCTTCAGATTTAACGTGTGCCCGATTTCCGATCACTTTCATGTTCTCAAATTATTACCGGTGTGAACATGTCAGTGTCAATGTCGTATGTTTGTGTCAGTGCTTCATAGGTAGATACTATACAATTTTCTACATGTTACAGAGTTGACCATAAGGAAGCAAACCTTTCTTATGCCTTTACCACCACCACCCCAAGACGCCTTGATCATTGCAGGGTATCCAACAACTTGACAATTTACTTCACAATGACACGAGATAATTTACTACACAATGATCTCAGGTCAACTAAAACACAAGCAGTAATAGACTCTCAAGGTTAGCACACATGTTAATGCATTGTAGCTAGCAATAAACATTAAACATTCAACCAAATTAATTAACTGCATTGGATTTGAACTAGAAAAGTAAAACTAAAAATTCAACAAAAATAATAAACTAATTGATGATATACATGTTGAGTTTGATTTGCAAGTAGGACAGCTAACTCTTCAGGGAGTATGAACCGGATCACTAGATAAATATGCAATATTTGTGGAGCTCATATTAGCTTCTTTAAATAAAATTGTAATCCTCCTTGGTTGTCATTGCTGCATATAAAAATAAAACACTCGATTAAAAAGAATATGAATAAGCATAATACAAAAATATAACATGAACAAAATTATAGAAACATCAAAATCATAACATGTAGTCAAACTAAGACTATTTTGTCTACTTTTTATAAGGTCTTTTTGTATGTAATATATACTTATAGAAATTAAGTCTGAACCATTGTGAAAATTTTAGACGTTAGGAAATGAAGTAAGATGTCTCATCAAAGTAAAGCTTGTTTATTCAACTAAGACCCCCAAAGAAGACTCAATTACGAGAAAGACATATAGTTCTAATTCAAGCCATCACAACCAAGAAAACAAACTAAAAATAACAATAATTCTAATTAAACCACATATATCACAATTTTTATAAGAATCTCACAATTTCTGTAAGAATCACTATTTCTGTAAAGAAAGACATACCTATTCTTAACACAAACTCAACCAACAAGAACATTAAAGTCATTTATTACATGAACATATGAACAATTTGCAACTAGCTTTTCACCAAATTTTGAAATGTTTGCGCCGAATTTTGACCTACCGTGACCAGATCTAACAGTCATCATGATTTTGTGTGATTTTGTTATAAGCATAACGCCTTTGTGTCGCGGTCGAGCTGGTTAGCGAGATGAAGAGATGAAGATTTGACGGTGCAATTTTTTATGATTGAATGGAAGAGAGAAATGAAGTACACTACAATGGGAGAAAAACTTTACATGTGAACCACTCCATGGAAGGGTTGGCACATTGGCTGCTTGAGCGATCAACGATGAACCAATTTTATCTCCCAATGCCCCCATAGATACTGCAGGAGGCCCAAGAAATACAATTCCTTTTGCTTTTAATGCATCTGGTAGCTCAGGATTCTCTGATGCATGACCCCAACCAGGCCATACCGCATCAACATGAGTTATCTCGGCAATCTGGAAAACACATTGCATTGCCGTCAGCAAAATTAACAAGTTATGCAGATCAAAATAATCACAATTACATAAGCACTGAAATCATTTAAATGACAAGAATAAATAAGCTGCAGTAATCTCATGAAGTCGACATCACATACCTCTAGAATAAGCTGCACATTGGCGTAGTTATTATTATAAGAAATTGCATCTGGAGGACAGCCCACTTCACCAATATTTAAACCCCCTCTTAACAAACCAGAAACTTTTAAGATCAAAGTTCTATCGGAAATTTCATCAAACACCTTAGATGCATCATACAAAATTGTAACATTGTTTCCAATCACAATCACAGTTGCTTCACCAATAACAACATCAGTAGCAGTTACTAAAGAGATTATAATAGATTTAGAAACAACAACACCAGTAAATATAATGTTCTAAAGAAACTTAAATATTATCAATGCACCAACCCCTATCCAATGTCGATAAGAATCTGTGAAGAGTCCAAGAGATTCCAAAACTTGAGAGTAATTAGGCCTTCAATATTACTAAAAGTAAAACACTTCTAAAGTTGCAAGTATAAAAGATTACATGGTGCCAAATATCTCTAAGGAATTCATTCACCACTGTATCATTTTGTCATGGTTTTTGATGTCTTTAAGACTTCAACACAGTACTGACGCACTTCAAAAGGACCATGGCTCGATTGTATTTTAAAATTTAGAACTAGTATATTGACATGTTGCACATAAGGTTTTTTACCTCCCAACTTTGGATTGAATCCTATTATGTAATAGATGAGAAAAACCCAAACACCAACTTCAAAAAATGTAACATATGAATGCTTTAGTTGTCATCATCTTCTTGAAAAAAGTCACAGTAATAATGAATGTGCTATTCAGTCTAAGTAAGGTGTGCATAAAAAACCTTGAACGAAATTGGGATGATTCACAAATCTTATAAAATGGAAGTTACAAAGTAAAGTGCAGTAGTAGTTAAATAGAACTCCCATAGTGCAGAGGCATTCCTAAATCACATGACAATACAAACTCAATATAATCTTTAACCTTGAGATATCAGAACCTCCATGTAAACAAGTAATATATAATCAACAACATAAACATAGATACACATAAACTGATGTTGTATGATATAGAACAAAGCAATCCTCATCTACAATATCAAGAGCAGACTGACCGCTAATCAACAACATAAACATAGATACACATAAACTGATGTTGTATGAAAAGCACCTTATTGGCAGCATCAACTATATCAGCTTTACAGTACCCATTTAAAAGTGCTTCATACGCAAAAACATCAGTCTGGCCGTGCTTTTCCAAAATCTCCATGACCCGAATAGCTTTCTGGGTTTTCTTAGAATTTATTGTGTCTGAATATGTGTCTGAATCAATAGATACCTTATTTGTTAAGTGCAAAAGAAAAGCAAAACATAGCTTAATAATAAAATCCAATTTAATTTCTGTGATATGATATGAATGAGAGCTAAATATTCAAAAGAAATTTTAATTTTAATTACAACTTACAGAACCATAAAGATAGGGACTTCGGGGAACAACAACTTCGACTATTCCTTCTAACATCAGTAAAACCTCCTTCATTGTTGGCCTAAGAGAAGGATCTTCTTGAATACACCAAATAACAATCATGACTAACTTTTCCAAACTCATCATGTCATTTCCGACCTCATTATCATTTTCTAAGAGATTGTCAAGTCTTTTAGTCTTATAGCAATCATAAGCCCAATCAGTTAAAATCCCTTGTTCTTCATTAACAAATTCCTTCTCTACATTTTTCCTACAACAAATGATCTCTAACAACAATACACCAAAACTATAAGTATCAACTTTTGCAGTGATTGGTGCACTCCTAAACCAATCTGGCGCAACATACCCTTTGGTTCCTCTAATTCCAGTTTCGGTGTGGCTCTGATTAATCAGCAATAGCAAACGGACTTATCTCTACTGCAAGTTGCAAGCAAAGTTCCAGATGCATTCCAAGATACACTCTTTACTTCGTTTTCATGTCCCTGTCCATAAAATTTACATATATCTCAAAGCAAGTTAATAAAACTGATCAAAAAAATAGCCAGCAATGATAAAAGAATATACACATCCAAATGGAAAGAAGAAACAGACAGACTAGATTCACGGCAGCATGGAAGTAGCATACCTCCAAAGTAGAGACACACTCAAAATCACCCCCAACATTTTCCCATATAGCAGTGGTGGCATCAAAACTTGCAGTAGCTAACAATTTCCCAGAAGGTGACCAAGCACAAGATCGAACAGTTCGAGTATGTGTTTCTTCCAAAACCGCCTGCATTTCGTTTTTGGACACCAATATCATCATTAAGAAATTGCCACCAAACTTGAAAGTATAGAACTCCAGTCATAAACTATACTACAAACCACCAACTACATATCCACGTGTTTATGAAAGTGCTCACGTTTGAGGTAGCTAAAATTGATTCATTTTGGATATTTGACTATTTTTTATATAAAAAATAAATAAAAAAGCAATTCAAATATTGGTTTTAAGGCTAGTAAAAACTTTCTTTTATTGGTCCTCTTTGGGTAAACAACCTAATTAAGTGCTTATACTTTAAAGCTATGTTTGGATTGATGGACTAGAACGGAGCAGGGCGGAATAGAATAGGATGGAATGGAGTGGAGTGAAGCGGAATGGAGCATAATGGAGTGGAGCAAAACGAAACAGGGATTTCATGTCGTTTGTGTAATTTTTATAATTTGACATATCATAACAGAACAAATGAGTTCATTTATTGAATACACCCTAAATCGGATGGAATAAAAATTGAAGGATTGAATGGAATAGGATGGAATGGGTTCCATCATGTTCCATTCTGCTCCATCCATTATTTGTAAATCCAAATAACAGAATTTCATTATTTACCACTTCATTCCATCTCATACCATCAATCCAAACATACCCTAAAGAATTATCATATAAGTGCTTATGTATAAGCTATTTTTATAACAAATGATAAAATAAAACCAAACTACTTTTACATAAGCTAATAGCTATAAGCTGTTTTATAAGCATGCTTACAGAAATGGGTTGAAAACAGCTTATGAACATATGTTTCCATAATCTCTCTCAAATCATCTCACAAAATCATCTCACAAGTGCTTATGTCAATAGATAAACCAATTCAAACGGACTCTTAATAAAAACGATTCTAGAATTGTAAGTTGTAACATACAAAATTCATCAATAATTCCTATTCAAAAGTGATTCTACTCAACAATCCAAAAAAAAATTGAAACATACGCTATAAAAATAAACGACGGTGTTGAAATTTAGAAATAGACCTTGCATGAGAAGAGGCTATTGGAGAGGTTCTGTTCCCAGATTCGAATGGTTTTATCGCCGCTGCAAGAAGCGAAAACGAGCGGAACACCGGCATGACCAGTGGCCGGATTCCAATCCAAGCTCCAAACCCTATCGGTGTGACCTTCGAGTTTCTGAACCTCTTTCAACTCTAACCTCTCCATTGCAAAGAACGATTTGACTCAGCGTACACGAGTTACAAACACAGACTCGCTCGTTTCTTCTCCACTTCAGTTCAATTTGTTGGCTGTTTCCTGTTTTCTCGCGAAAAGGGACAGGGAATTCAGAGAATCTTCCACACGAACGTGACAAGGGGTTTTCTTTTTTCAAAATAAAAGTTGGAGACTAATCGAGGAAAAGGAAAAACACGGTGGGCGAGTGGCTTGTGCAAAACAAAATAATTCTTTTTTTTTCTTTTTCTTTTTTACTTTGCAAATTGAATTTTGGGTGCGACGGTTGTTTTACCGTCGTGAAATGAATTTTAGGACGGATAATTTTACCGTCGTGAAAGGTTTAAGGGTGCGACGGGTGTTTTACCGTCGTGATATGCCTTTTAGGACGGTTAATTTTACCGTCGTGACTAGTTGTTGGTGAAAAATCAATGTTAAAAGTGTTAAATGGGGGCCGACGGTTGTTTTACCGTCGTAATAATAATATTATGATGGTTAAATATACCGTCGCAAAATAAATATTAGGGACGGTTGGTGTCAACTGTCGTAAACACTGTCTCTATATGTAAATTACGACAGTTATCACATAACTGTCGCAATTTTTGTGTCGTTAAACACTAATTTTCTTGTAGTGCAACCAAGTAATGTGATTCAACATATAATGCCGTAAATGTTTTTCCGCCCAGGCCAGAGCACAACATGTCTTTTCCATCATGGAATACCGCGACTCAAAATCAGTAAACTTTTTACTGAGATAATAAATGGCATACTCTTTCTTCCCTGTTTCATCTTGTTGTCCCATAATACAACCCATGGAATTATCTAACACTGTCAGATACATAATCAATGGTCCTTCTTCAATATGAGGGAGCAAGATATGAGGTTCCAACAAATATTCTTTAATACTTTCAAATGCCCTTTGGCAATCATCTTTCCACACACAACCTTATTCTTTCTTTAACAACTTAAAGATCGGTTCACACGTTGCAGTCTTGTGGGAAATGAATCTGGAAATATAATTTAAACGCCTGAGGAATCCTCTGACTTACTTTTCAGTTCTCGGCGCTGGAATTTCTTGAATTGCTTTGACTTTATCAGAGTCAACTTCAATCCCTCTCTGGCTAACAATGAAACTCAACAATTTCCTTGACTGAACATCAAAGGTACATTTATTTAGATTCAAGCGGAGACGATACTTCCTCAAGCGCTGAACCAACTTCAACAAATCTTCTACATGCCCTTCTTCAGTCTGAGATTTAGCAATCATATCATCAACATATACCTCAATTTCCTTGTGCATCAGATCATGGAATAGGGTTATCATAGCCCTCTGGTATGTTGCACCAGCGTTCTTCAACCTGAAGGGCATCACTCTGTAATAGAATGTTCCCTAGGGTGTGATAAACGTTGTTTTTTCCATGTTCTCAAGCGCTATCCTTATTTGATTATACCTAGAAAATCCGTCCATAAACGAGAAAATTTTGAATTTTGATGTGCTATCCACTAACATATCAATGTGTGGTAATGGAAAATCATCTTTTTTACTAGCTTTATTTAGATCTCAGTAATCCACGCACATGCGAACTTTTCCATCTTTCTTCGATACTGGGACAATATTGGCAATCCACTGAGGGTACACTGATGTCACAAGAAAACCAGCATTAATCATCTTTAGAACTTCCTCTTTGATCTTCACCGCCATATCTGGGTGAGTTCTTCGCAACTTCAGTTTGATTGGCAGACACTCTGGCTTCAGCGGCAAACGGTGCTCTACAATATTTGTATCTAGAATAGGCATATCTTGGTAAGACCAAGAAAAAATATCCATGTACTCTTTCAACATCTTAATCAACCTGCTCTTCACATCAAGATGTAACAATGCTCCGATCTTGACTTCCTTCGGATCTTCTTTTGAACCCAAATTGATTATTTCCAATGGCTCTTTATATGGCTGAATGGAATTCTCCTCGCGCTCAAGTAACCGTGAGACCTCTTCTAGAATCTCATCATAGTCTTCTTCTTCGTCCCCATACACAGGACATTCAAAGTTGGGAGAGGATGCAGGGTCATTGTATTCAATGGGTTTTTTAATTAATCTGCACATATGATTTATGATTTCTTTTAGAAACTAACAAATATAACAAGTGATCATGCAAATTGTATTTCAGTTATTATTTATTTTGAAAGGTTTTTTTCTGATTACCATTTTCCAAGAAAAAGATGAAAATAAAGACACAATTTTGGAAACAAAGACAACTTTTATTATTGATTTTAAAAATCATAGCAAACAGATAAGCCAATATGATATTAATACTTTTCACCTTGGGAAGAGTGAAAGCTTTTCAAAAATATTAACAAAACAAATTACTTTGAAACATGTATGCAAAAGGAACATCAAAGGTGATCCAGTTCTGAACCCTAACTTCGTGCGTCACATAATTTGGCATTTCTGGCTCTGCTTCATCTTCCATAATGGCATTAATCTCGGAAACAGTTGGATGAATATAACCCATACTACGAAATATATCTTGATACTTGCCTGCAACAGACTTCGGGATTATCTTCATCCAAGCCAACTCTATTCTTGTTTACAGGTGGATCAACAATATGTCCCCATACTTCACTATGGCCATTACGCACAACCTGATGCGCATCCTTAAACGAAGCCATAGAGTTCTCATTTCCTCTTACATTATCAATGGATAAAGCTTGTAACTGGGTTCCAACAGCAGCTTCATTCGCCTCCACAATTTTGAAAGAGGACAAATGAGATATCAATAATGCATGTTCTCCATTTATAATTACCACTATTCCCTCACGCATAAAATTCAACTTCTGGTGTAAAGTTGAAGTGACAGCCCCTGCCTCATGTATCCACGGCCGTCCCAGCAAGCAGCTATAAGCAGGTACAATATCCATGATCTGGAAAGTAATCTGAAACAAATGTGGGCCTATATGAATAGGCAAGTCCACTTCACCAATAACAGATTTCCTTAATCCATCAAACGCTTTCACAATAATGCCACTTGGGCGCATGGGTGTTCCTTGATATTTCAACTTCATAAGTGTGCTCCTTGGTATAATGTTCAATACGGATCCATTGTCAATCAGCACATTGAATAATGAATCACTCTTGCAGTTCATAGAGATGTGGAGGGCCAAATTGTGATTCCTTCCTTCATCGGGAAGTTCATCGTTGTAGAAATTCAAGTTATTACATGAAGTAATGTTCCCTACTACACTGCTGAATTGGTCTACAGGCATATCACTTTCCACAAAAGCTTGGTCCAATACCCTCATCAAAGATTCACTGTGAGCAGAGGAGTTCATCAATAAAGCCAAGATAGATATTTTTGAAGGAGTCTGCAATAGCTGATCTACAATTCTGTAGTCACTCATTTTGATTATCTTCAAAATATCATCTACCTCCTTTTCTAGCGTAGCTCCACTAGATTCACCCACTTCCTTCTTGGGTTCAACATCTTCAACAATTTCCTTTCCAATGCTATCATTTCCACGAACAACTAGTGCAAATATACGACCACTGCAGGTCACTCTGCTAGTCTCAACAATATTTCCAACATTAGGCATTGGTTGGATGGGAACTTCCACAACATCCTTTAAGATTGTAGCATTATATTTGTAGAGTACAACCTTATCTAACTTGTAGGGGACAAGACCCGACAAACTAATCACCGATGGAGTAATAGCTGGCTTGCTATGATATTTAACTTCAAAATGGGTAGGTGTACTGAAACAAGGCACAATAACATTTACTCCCTCTTCAACATATTCAGTCATTACAGAGTCATCCTTGGAAAACAAATCTTCATACGAGGAGAAAAACTCATCTGTAGAGGCATACTCATCATCTGACTCTTCTTCAGCCAAAAAAACCTCAATCACATCAAATTTATGGTAATAATCCCTTTGGCATGTAACCTTAATAGCTCCATTATCCAACAAAAACAACTGAACACCTTTACTTACAATTGAACATCCTCGGGAGTCCCGACAACAAATTTGGCAAGATCCATACTGATATTCTACCTGACCAACCATGTGACAGAAAGTAGCATGCAATTATACAAGATCTTCATTCATATGTTCCACATCAAAGATTCTGAACTCTCCAGGACATCCAGAAACCATGTTTACTTCCTCTTCATACTCTACCCTAGGCCTGATTATATGGATGAGGCCCTAATCCATCATCTCTTGTAAATCATCCTTTATCTTGTCACAACCCTGTTTATCCGTACTACAAATAGCACAACCAGCATGATCGTGCGTATAGTAACTAAATTTACAGAGGTCTGCATGCATTTTCACCAAATTTCCTCTAACCAAATTAATATCAAAAATCCAGAAGTCGCTTGGACAACCGGCCACCATGTTCACAGTATTTGCTCCTTCATGCTTTGGTAGAGGATTATCTTTCACATTAGGGCCCACATCCTTGAAAGATAAGATACCAGACTTCACCAATTTTTGTGCTTCAGTTTTCAAAGGATAACAGTTCTCAACATTGTGCCCTGGTGCTCCCTGATGAAAAGCACATGTTTAGTCTGCCTTGTAATACCAAGGCAATGGTCATGGTATAGCGGGAGGTGGCCGGGTCTGAACCAACTTATTTTGAATTAACGTCGGGAGTAATTCTGTATAACTCATAGGAATAGGGTCATAACTCTCCCTTCTCTAATTATACCCTTGATTCTCCTGATGGGATGATCTTTGATAAGCAACGGTATCAGAGCTACACCAACAACCAGAGTAACTGAGGCAATTTGTTGATGACACTGATAATTTCTTCTAGGAGGATCAACCCTCCTTTCTTGCATGATAGTGTTTGTATCTCCTTCCTTCTTTTTGGAAAACCCATAGGATGACTTCTTCGTATTTATGGAACTTTCATGTTTTGTTAAACGGTCCTCTCTTACAACCTCTTCTAATATGATACCCATGCCTACCATTTCAGTAAAGTCACTTGGCGCACTCGCTACCATCCTCTCGTAGTAGAAAGCATCCAGAGTCTTCAAGAAATTCTTAGTCATCTCCTTCTCTTCCATGAAAGGAAACACTTGGGCGGCTACCTCGCGCCATCTCTGTGCATATTCTTTGAATGATTCCCCGTCTTTCTGGCCCATGGCCCTGAGTTGATCACGGTCAGGCGCCATGTCCATGTTGTATTTGTATTGTCTGATAAATGTTTCTCCCAAGTCATTGAAAGTATGGATATTGACACTGTCCAAACTCATATACCACTTCAACCCAACACCAGTCAAACTATCCTGAAAAAAAGTGAATCAACAGATGTTGATCACCAGTGTGGGTAGACATTATCCTTACATACATCACAAGATGAGCATGAGGACAAGTGTTGCCCCTGTACTTGTCAAACTCCGGGACTTCAAACTTCGCAGGTATCTTGACATTCGGGACCAAGCATAAATCATTCACATTCTTCCTGAACAATTCCATTCCCCTGAGGGCCTTCATCTCCCTCTGCATCTTGTCAAACAACTCTTGAAAATCATCCATTCTATCATAGAGACCCAAGTCTTCACTTGGTGGAGGGAAAGGACGATACATATCATAATTAGCAAATAGAGTCACATTCATCGAAGGAGGTGCAGCGAGAGTAGCATGCACCAAAGGAGGTGCAGGAGTAACAGTAGTCTGAACAACTAGAGTATCTTGAGGACCAAGATTGAAACCTTCAGGCACAAAGTTCTCTTTAATTCCCCATGGACAACCTTGAGGTATGCGATTCTGAACAACATCTAGAGTAGAAGAACAAGAACAATCGGAGCTTCAGTAGTAACCCTTGTTTATTGAGGTTGAACACTCAGTGGCTGATTCTGAGTAGCCACCAGATATTCCATCAGAGCAGTAAGATTAGCCATGCCGCCCTTCAGAGCAGAAACTTCCTTGCGCAGCTCGCGATTCTCTTGTTTTAAGTTGTCCATCTTCCTTCTGAAGTTAGCTCGAGTTTTGTAGTGGTGAGACAACTTGCTGAACAAAGTAAAGAAGCTTCGTAAGACACCTGGATATGCATAACAAATGCAAGAAATGTTTCTGTGATATGGTGGGAGAACTGACTTGGGTGTTTTTCATTTGATCGTAAATGTTGCGTTTAGAAAGAGTCGCCACCGACTTTTCTTTTATCCAAAAGGAAAGGTGAAAAAGCACAGGAAAGACCTTTGAGATTGTTTCTTAAGTTCGGGGGGTAGATTATGAAAAGGGAAGGTATTAACACCCTTTTCATCCATGGTTTTCCATGGGCTCTTAGTTACTTGCTAGATAACTTTCTTTTGTTTAAAAATGTGCTTTGTGTGGTTTTTGAAAGTATTTTGTAAAGGCGCCATCATTTAGGCAAACTTTGTAATGATTCTCATTCGTAAGAATGTATACAAAGTGTTGATCTTTTAAAAATGTTTTCAAGTTTGAAAGATGTTTTGAAAGTGTAGTTGTTTGTTTTTGAAAATAGAAAGGATGTTTTTGTTTTGAAATTGAGCAAGTAACTAAGAACATTCTACCTACTCAAAAGTCTTTCATGTTCATTTCCTTTTTCCTTTGACATTGTCATCTTACCATTGATTTGGTAAGTAACCCTATCTTTGGATGTAAAAGGGACGGGCGTGGGTCATCGTATAACCATGATTAGCAATGTTGTAAGATATCTTAGCATTCTCTTTAAGGGACTAAGATCATTTTTGAAAGGCTCATAGATAGCGTCATCGAGGGACTATGATCTTGTATTTTGCTTGTTCTTGCTAAGATACCTTACATGCATAATATGGCCATTTTTGTAAGGCAACCAAGTAGATTTACCCTAGGGGTGCTTGTGTGCAAGGGGATTTATTTTCATGCTTGATTTGTCTTTGATTAGGGTTTTCTATTTGTGGGTTTTAGTCTTTCCATACAAAACCCTAATTACTAGCATTTGTATATAAAGCTATAAATTGCGAAATTTAAAATTACTACGCTATTACATCAATTAGGGGAGGGGTATACAAATTACAAATGAGAAATATTGCAAGAATTTGAATCTAAATAAATATTACAACCATATTGAATTTTGAATAAATGTACAAAATTAACAAATAAAAATACAAGAATGTAGAAGTAAAAAGAAATATGATTTTTTATTTGGTTTTTTATGAAAGGGTTTTTTTTATCCTAATCAAATGAAATAATTAACTAAAAAAATAACAAAATTAAGATTAAATTAGTAAACTAAGTTAATTTAAAGAAAATAAGTTTTTTAGGGTTTTTGGTGAATTTAATTAAGTTAGTAAATAAGATAATTAAATAAAAGTCCTAAATTCTAAATGGATTTTAGTTTACAATAAAAATAAAAAATAAAAAATTTAAAAATTTAAAAATAAATTATCTAAATATTTAAAAAAAAGGAAATTTAATTATTTAAGAAAATGTAAAAAGAAATGTTTTTTTATTCTTTTAGTTTTTTATAAAGAAAAATAAAAATATATAAGTATTTTTTAAATATGCAAATAAATAAATAAAATATTTTGGATTTTTTTTATTAATAAAAATGACAATAATGATAATAATAGTAATAAAAATAATAAAATAAAAATATGAAATAAAAATAAATTGATGGAAAAAATGAATAAAAATGAAAAATAAAATAATGGGCCAGGGGTGTGAATAACAAGGCAGGGGGATCAGAAGTAGCAAAAAAGTAAAGCCTAAGGGGGGAAAGCCCAACGGTGCAAAAAGTCAGAAAATGTCAAAAAATGCAAAAAGGTTACGCTGGGGCTTGAACCCAGGACCTCATGGTAACAGGCGCGCGCTTTAACCACTGGGGTGGTGATACATCCATTAACTTATGTAAAACAAGAAATATATATTAGAAATTATTTCATGAAAAGAACTTCATCTTCAACCTTTGGCCGAACCACCTGCATCTTGTTCATTTCTCATCCATTTGCAAAAATGTAAACATGAAACTTGTGGAAAATTTCACCAAGATTCCAAAAATGTAATTAATTAAAGCTATAGATAAAAAATGAGCATGAATTTTGAATGATACCAAATTCTGACCTAATTTTTCCAGGATGTTCAAATTCGAAATTCTAACTACTTAAGCAATATAAATGAAATCTAAAGACATGGTTAGCTTCAGAACAATGATGTCTACATTTTTCATTCACAAACTAAAGACTAATGATGCTTGTATGAAGAGTTCAAAAGTCAGAAAACTCACCTTGCAAGAGGGTATCTTGTTTTGAGTTTGAGCAGCTTTTAATGAGTTCTAATGATTGGATTAGCTTCCTCAAGTTCCTAGGAAGCTAATGTGATGCTTAGCTTGAGCTGAAAGTGCCTGAGGAGTTCTGGAGAAGTCCAAGTGCAAAGCTCTATTTTTAAAAATGGAGGATGGTGTTAATGGTGTTACAGTCTTGTAACAGGGTGAGGGATGAGTTCTAAATGATGTTTAGAAGCTTTATGAACAAAAGGCTTGAAAACACACGAGGGAGATGTGAGTTTCAAACTTTTGGTCAGATTATGCAAGAATGGAGGTATATGATGCAATTCTGAGTTCTTGGTATTTTTAGGGCTTAAGCATGCGTGTGTTTTATTTCCAAGGATTTGTGTATGTATAAGCAAAAGGTTAGAGAGGTTTTGCACAAAGGATTTGAGTTATAGAGTTATGGCTAGGTTGCTTAATTTTTAAGAAAAGTGAATGTATGGTTCCAAGATGAAGTACAAGAATGGGCTGAGTGATTATTAGGCTTGAGATAAACTTCCCTTGAGTTATAGGATGTGTATGATCAGAAGAAAACAATTGCAAGGCTCAAGAACATGTTTTGTGCATAAAGCTACTTTTTCAAAATGGCATTGTGCACTTTCTTCCTAAAATGGATATAAAGCATGGCATTGCATTGAATGCTTGAGTTGAGACCTCTAACAACTGTGCAAGCAATTAATTATGGAGTGCTAACAAGTTTGAGGCCTTCAAAGCAAATATTATTCAGCATAGGTTTGAGATTTGAAATTTGTTCATCACAAAATTTTCATTGTAACACAACTTGAAACCCCAACTTCTGACCTTCGATTCTCCTTGCTCACAAATGATCTCAAGGAGTTCTTGGACATTTTCGAAATCTTGTAATGTGATATACAACCCCTCTTTTAATCACTTTTAAAAATTCCCCTTGGAACTAGGTGAAACTTGGGTCAGAAGTTAGGTCAAAATCCTGACCAAAAATGTTCCAAATTTCATTAAGTGTTTAGTTTCAAGAGTATGACTTCATGGATTAATAACTTGAGATCCAAGCATTTCTAGGAGAAGTTGTGTAAAGAAATGTTGTAGATATCATGGAGATCTACAACTTTCATGTTGAAAGTTTATTTTGAATCATCTTTTATCATGGTGAAAAATTTGCTCAAAGTTGTGAAAAAACATGAAGTTTTCAACACTTAGAAAAATTTCTAAGTTTGAAAATTTGACTTTTCAAAATGAAATCTTGACTTTTTGATTTCTTGATGAATAATTTTCATATTTTAACATGTTTTGACGAATTGTGATCTTTGACACTTGATTTTGACCAAAAAGTCAAAGTTTGACTTTTCAGATTACAATTGACTTTTTCCCCATTACAACTGATTTTTAGGTCAACTGCTCAATTGACTGAGCAAAAATATGATCCAAGACTTGAAACTTGTCATGAGTAATCTTAGGGGTCCATAATGATCCATGAAAGTCATATGAGACATTGAAAGTTCAATTATCCTTGTGCAATCTCAAACCCTAATTTTAGTCATCAGTGCTTAAGGAGGTGTCTTGAGCTGATTCAAACCTTGTGCAGTCTTGAACCAAAGGAGATCTTGTGAGAAAATATTTGATAAACGAGAGGGAAAATTTTAGGGTACAACAGTGTGCAATATGATGCATGATATGCAATGCACATGATTTATTTTATTATTAATATTTCAAGGGACTTATAGATTTATAGAAATATTGTAAATATCAAAGTAATAACACATTTGAAATACTGAAAAATTTATAACTTCAAAATGGATTACAAGTTTCAATAATCCCAAGTACAAAATGAAAATAAAGTCTAAAACCCTAAGAAGTAAAGCTGACAGAGATCACTCTATACGCTGGCGCTTCCCTGTAAGCCTGACAATCTGAGCTTCCAACCTCTGATTTTCTTCCGCATATCTAGTGGCAACCTCCTTCCAATCACTTGAATCATAAAGTGAGAAACTAGAATATGACTGAGGCTTAGAATAAAATAAATCCCCTTGCCTCTATATGGTCTCTACATCCCGACTCTCAAGAATCTCAATCAAGTCGTCTTTCTCCTTCAAGTCTGCTCTATAGGAAATCTCTAAAGTTTGGCACTTATTCTTCCAAGCATCCTTTTCCTGCTGCATTCTAACTAAAGCAAGTTGTAGCTCTTCTACATCATCCAATAAATGAGGAGTGGTCTTCATAAACAAATTAGGTATAGGTGTTTCCCGGGAATAAGACATCTTCAACTGAATAGCTCTCGCTTGGACCCACTGAAGACATGGCTCCAAAGAAACAACCCCCCTAGGTCCCAAGTCTTTCCTACTCTTCCGATGAATATGATGCCAGGCCTTCGCAATCTGCTCCCTAGCTTCCTTATAGTCTTCTCCCTCCTTCAGGAAGAAACTACTCAAATGAATACTATTTGGTTTATCCCTCATCAGATAATCAAGCCGTCGTCATGCAAGAACAGGGTTATAGTTAATTCCTCCTTTTGGACCAAGAAGAGGTACATTGGGGAAACTACCATAATCGTCGACAATCTCTACATCCTGGTAAGCTCGATGATACCAATCAATATCCGAGTGAGTAAGTGCCATGATCTTAGGAGTCCAACGGGGTTCCTTCCTGACATCATAGAAAGCATCAGACTGAGGCATATGAGAAATAAACCACTGGTACAACAGAGGCGTGCAACAGATAATCATCTTCCCATGATAAGATTTTTGAAGATGAATAGAGTAATAAGAATCACCCAACAATGTAGGATCTGGGTTTCCAATCATGAAGATCCTGATAGCAGTAATGTCAACAAACCTATCCATATTAGGAAATAAGAATAACCCGTAAGCAAGTAGAGCGAAGATGGCCTCAAAAGTGATTGTACTCTTCATCCTGGAAAAGTAACGAGATTTCTCCAATAAGAACTCAGTTGGTAATCCTCTAATCCCTCCTTTAGTATTCATACGGGTTTCAATCTCAGACTTCCCCAGATGGATCAAGGCAGCAATCTCATGTGGTTTTGGCTCACCCTCCAAACCAGTAAAAGGAACATGATTGGTAACAGGTAAATTTAATAGATAAGAATACTCCTCTAGTGTAGGCATCAGCTGATAGTCAGGGAAAGTAAAGCAATGATACATCGGATCATAGAACTGGACCAAGGTCGAGAGAATACCCTCATTCATTCTAAGCTTCATGAGAGGAATGATGGATCCATACTTCTTCCGAAAATATGCAGAGCACTCAATCTCGGGAATTAGACTGATCAACTCATCTATCTTGGGATCTTTGAAACTGTATTTCCTGGTCTTTCTTTTTCCAGAATCCATGGTCAAAAGGTACCTGAGATATTCACAAATGGTTAACTTTCAAGTCCCTCCAAATAAAATCTCTTCAAAAGATGCTTATGAGTGCATGGATGCATGATGCAACAATCACACACAAGATCACAAACATAGGGTTCATGGGTTCAACGTCACGAGCATGAGGTCGAAGGTACTACCCATAAGGTATGGTCTAAAAGTTATCATCTGCCGAACAAGGATCTAGAGGTTCCCAAATTCCACATCCTTCCTTCGGATATTACCAACATCCCGATTAAGTCGGTAATTAGTACTATTCACAAGAAAAACTCGTCCGAGCGTAGTATCGTGTGACAAATATTTTCGGATTACTCTGTCATAGCTTCCGCACTACACCTAAAAGGCCAAGATGGGTTAGGTATTCTACGGTCCTCAGCTTCAGCAGGCTCCCAGGTCGAAAGTAGTACGTCTTCTCGATTACTCGGTAAATGACACTACAGTCAAAGGGGCCTCCACTGAGTGTGGGATCTCATGCCTCCTTTTTTGGGATTACTCCCTCAAAGTTAACATGACTATAACGCCTGTCCTATCTTAAAGTTTGCCCAAGTCTGAGTATAGGACTCATGAGTAATCACCAAGCACCCTGAAAACTAGGAAAATCCAGGCAAACATATATACAACATATAACACATAAACAACAATAGCACATATACATATATAAACAAACAAAGGTTCAACCCACTTAGGGATGGACCAGAAAGAAGTCAATCTTTCCCCAATGAAGTCTCCATTTTTTCTGTAGCAGTAGAAATGTTTAATACTAAGCCATTGGATTGACTAGACTTATACAGATCAAAATAAAATTCTCCATCACGCTTTATTGTTTCCAAAGGAATGGGAAAATAAAGATAACCCAAAAAGAGGGGGAAATATTACAGGTAAGGGGGTTGGTTATGCAAAAGGATGGTATTAGCACCCTAAACATCTACGGTACTCCGCAGGAACCTCTTTGAAAAAATATATATATTGTGGCTACAAAATGTTGTATTAAAAATAGATGATGGAGGTGAGAAAAGAAGTATATTTTTTTATGATTTTTTCACCCGCCGCGGTTGTGAACCTTTAGTGCCTATGTACCACCTTTCGTGCAATAGGGGATCAGGGTACACGTAATTCACCTTTTAAAAACTTTAAAACACAAATGTGTTGGTTAATTTTATAAGATAAGACATCATCATCATTGTCCGTGTGGAAAACATACTTACTACCCACAATCATGAGAAAGGAGAATTTGCATCATCTCAAAGTGGAGGATATGGCTTGGATTTTAAAATCAATAATGCCTCACTCAACACCCAATTGGAGAATATCTCTCTCTTCACTATATATTATAGAAGTATAGTTGTTTACATCACTACAAAGATTGATAAGAGTCTAATCTTTTGAGAAAGGTTTTAAAATAAAAAGCCAAAAAGGCAAAATGGTTTGAAATGAGATTGATTAACTTTTAGTCTTCTCACAAAAAAATGTCAAAGTATTATTAAGTTGATTGAAGTTTATTTATGAAAATATTTTGAAAATGCATGGACATAAGTCCAAGTTTGTTATGAAAATGGTTCAAGTTTCAAAACAAGAAGAGTTTTCAAAACGAGTATGGAGATTTTTAAATTAAAGAAAATGGGAGGAAGAAGAGATTATCTTAAAGCATAAGGTAAAAGATAAGGATAAGAACCATCTAACCAACAAGGATCCAATACTTGACATTATGAGTTAAGATAGAATTTCTATTCTTTGGATTGAAACCAAATAAGTAAAGATACTAGACCTCTTGAGAGAAACAAACTTCAAGTGTATTAAGTCTTTACAAAAGTTGGACATAGTAACGGCTGTATACGGATGAATTCCAGATTACAAACAAAGTATGTAATCACAATAACATGCACACAAAAGAAACAAATAACCCAATGTATTGAGGTAAACCTCAAGAACTCCAGAAAAAATATTAATTAAGGTCACAAGGTATCCATCAAGGCCAATGCCTCTAATCCTAAGTCCAAGAAGTCCAATACTCCACAATGCCAAGGATAGTAACCAAATAGTTCAAGTATCATTAAAGCATTTTATGGTTCATGTTGATTATTAGGTGTCTTAAAAGAGAAAAGAAAAGCTCAAGTGAGCAAAATAAAAATAACAAGAATATAAATGCTCAAGTGAGCAACATAAAAATGGCATGAAATGTAATGCTTAAAGTAAATGGTACACAAAGCATAACAATAAAAACATAAAGTAAAAACAATTTAATAATTAGTGGTTAGTTGGATGACCATCTTCAAACTTGCATTTGGAACTTATTAGAGGATTGGTAGAACCAAAGCCTCCACACAACAAGTTGCATTTGCTATTTGTCAAGTATATCATCCATTTGGAATCCTCAAAAGTACCATTTAATGATCAACGATGTTTAAGTTATCCGCGTTGACCAAAAGTGTTGTAGATCCATTAGAGGATTGGTATAACCAAAGCCTCCACACAATGAATCTCAAGGTTATTGGATCAAAGAGATCAAATTAACATACTTGGGCTTGCAAACATAGGTTGTGGCCACGAATGATCATTTATTCGAATCGGGACAAAATTTAGCGTTATGATAAGCAATTGTAAATGGACTTATATAGAAGTCGCACCTATTTTGAGGCCGATCAATAGCAATTTATGAACCATTTGTTTTGAGATATGATATAAAGATCATGCTCCAATAACACTTAGTGCAATAAGAAAGGGACAAGATGAAGAGGGGTGGGAAAGAATATAAACCACATTTGAATTAAAATTTAATCAAACTATTATTAAAATCATTCATCCATTTTTGTGGAGTTAGACTCTACACCTTGGATCCAATGATGTTAATAAAGTTCATGATCAAAAATTCAACCCAAGATCAGCCAGAAAATAATCACAAAATAATATTGTATTTAATATATACATTAAAAAGGTTTTTGAAAATATTTTAAAATAGAAATAAGAGAGAAAAATATTAACTATGTTCAAATTAATCAAGAAATATTAAGTAAGACCATAGAAAAATCAGAAAAGGACTCAAATATTTTTATAAAATTTTGGGTATTTTTTTAAAAGTTAGAAGCTATTTTTTAAAATTAAAAGAAATGAGTAAAACAACCCAAAAATGATAAGAAATACCAAAGCCAGAGATAAAAAATAAATGAGGTCACCAATATTTGTCACAATATCATTGGATCATTCCATATTTTTTTTTCAGAATTTAAAAATGAATAAAAGTATTTTTAAACATTTAAAACAATTCAAATAAAGTGAAAATTTATAAAAAAAATATCAAAACACAAAATAAAATTGTGAAAAAATAAAAATCAGAAAGAGAAAAATCAAAAATATTTTTCATAATTTTTTTCAGATTTTTTGGACTTAAAATGAATTTTCTATGATTTTTTTAAGTTTAAAGCAATTAAATATAAAAATCAGAAATAAAAAATAAAGTCAAAAATATGTGGACCATTGGATGAGAGTCAAAACACATTAGTAATCAAATCCAGGGGATCTGGTGCGTTGTGCATATCATGGTCCTTAGTGAATAAAGCACATAATCAAATGTAAAATCAGATTTAAAAAAAAACAAGTGGCAAGCCATCATTGGTTGGAAGATAACACATTATTCATCTTCAACCTCCAGCCAACGTGAATTGTAGGTCTCTCAAAATGTAAAATCAGAAGCTCAGGCCTATGTCATTCGCTTCATCTCTTCAAGACGAAGACAACTACACCCTCGTGACAAATTTATATAAATTGTAGCTCTAGCAATTTGGAAGGAAAGTTTTGAAAAGGGATTCGAAAATTCATGGTCAAAACGTGTTTCCAGATAAAAGTAAGTGTTGCAACTAGAACCAGGGCAATGAGAGATTCATAATGATAATAAGGTTTTGAAGAATTGATGGAGAAATCTATCTGTTGAAGTTGAGTTGCAGAGCTCTGAAACTGGACTTCTATGGATCAATATAGGTCACGATTCTTGAAGGTAATTGTATGGTTAGCTTTAGGGAAGATCAAGGAAGGTGAATTGACAAAAAAATTGGATTGAAAAAGGCTTGAACACTGATTTCGAAGTTGCAGAAAAATGAGTTATGGAGCAAGTTTGGCAGGGTGATTTTGGCTATTCAAGCTTGAAGAAATGAATGCGGGATGACCCTCTATTTATAGGGAATCAAATGGAATATTCAAGCGTGTGAAATATTGAAGTTTGGATGGAAATCGTGCGAAGTTGCAAACAAGAAAAGTGTGACTTCTACTTTGATCAAAACTCATCTGAAACGCGCGTTTTACTATGCTAATCACTTCTGGAAGTTCACTAAACATGTTTAGAAGCAAAAATGCATAGAAACAAAGTGTTTAGAAGCTAAATCAATGATTTCAAATTATGACTCTTGAAGAAACTTCAGTTTCAAGTTACCAAGTTCAAATCAATGGCATTCTCAGTTCAAGGGGTCTTAGGGCATGATTCTTGATGCTTTAGAAAGATGAGGTTACAAGCTTTTCAATGGGAAAAGAATGGAATCAAATGGATGTTTGAGCTGAAAGTTGCAATGAGTCAAAGTTGGGGAAAATAGGTTGACTTTCCATACTTAGAAATATTTCAAGTTTTTCTTCAAAAGCGACCTATAATGTTTTGCATCCAAACATGGCCTTCCTCTTGGAATTTGATCTTGACCAAAAAAGATGGCATGAAATATACCTCATGAATGATATTTTGAAACTTGAACCATTCAAAATATCCAAAAATTGAGAGAGTTATGAATTGTTGAAGTTGGAAAAAAATCCTGAAGTGACCTATAATATTTTGTATCCTTAAGGAATCTTCCATCCATTTAACACTTTGCATATAAAATAAGGAATCAAGTTCAAATCCTCAAGATCATTATGGAAAAAGAGTGGGCTCAAGGTGATAAAAATTGACCAAGTTATGATCATTTGAAGTCACACATGGGAAATTGGGGGTTCATCTGGAGGACTTGTAATCTTTCTTCATCATCAAGTTTCTTCCACATGAAAAATCCTTTAAACTTTTGTAGTGATTTGTTAATAACCCTTTTAAGAGAAGTATGTTTTTGGAATCACTCAAAAATACCAAAATATGAGCAAGATATACTTCTTTGAAGTTCAAAACCCTAGCTCCTAGATCAAGAAAATGCTTTGAGGAACTTTGACAATTTTGAACAACCTTCTTGTACCCACACTTTTTCTTTGTAGATAGGAGTTGTTGAGGATGATAATGATAACTAATAGCCACTTCCATATCTTGAGAATTGAGATAAATATGCAATTGTGACCAATGGGAACAAGGCCTTGTCCAACCATGCCATTTCTTCCAAAACAACTTCAATGGTGAGGTTTGAATTTCTCAAGCTTTATTGACTAGGGCATGGAAATAAACTCATGAACCCATGGATCAACTTGCTAAGCCACATTGTCTTTACCCACATTATTGACAAGTGAGACAAACCAACATTGCATTTTACTAATTAAAAGGAAAGTCAAAACTAAACATGAATGACCACAAAAGAAAAACAAGTCAAGGTGCTTGGTGATTCCTCAAAGAGCAAAGCTAAAGATAGGGAGGAGAACCAAAAGCACTAATATTATCTTTTTGTGATTGAATCAATATGGTATGATGAAGGGATCTTAGGGGCGAAAATTGGGGTACAACAGCTTCCCTTATTTAAGTTTCTTCTATCCGGAGATACGAAGGTTAAAAATCTTCGTGCCGACGTGATCAAAGATACTTAAATATAAAATAAAAAAAACCTAATTTTGGCCCTAAGATGCCATGCAATGCTTATGAGTATGAATGCATATGAACAATTTCAAAGGGACGCAAAATACCATTGGGGATGTAACAAAGGAAATAAGGATGAAAAGAGAAACCTGGCCAGGAAAATGAATCACTATTGAATCCAAAAAGACCCGGCTCATAGAGGATGGTAAAAGATCAATGGATACACCAACTTTTACTGAAGGTGAAACTACCGACGTTCACTAAAGATAGAAATTGAAAAGAATAATAACACCAACATTTACTGACGTTGAGCTACCGACTTTCACTGAAGGTAGTAAGAGGAAAGAAATATCATAGCATCGCCGTTCACTGACGATGAACTACCAACGTTGACTGAGGGTAGCAAAAAGATAAAAATCACCAACTTTCACTGATGGTGATCTACCAACTTTCACTGAAGGTAGAGAGAAAAGAAATATCATAGCATCACCGTTCACTGACGATGAACTACCAACGTTCAGTGGGGGTAGCAAAAAGATATCAATCACTAACTTTCACTGAAGGTGACCTACCAACTTTCACTAAAGGTACATAGAAAAGAAATATCATAGCATCGTCATTCACTAACGAGGAACTACCAACGTTCACTGAGGGTATCAAAAAGATAATAATCACCAACTTTCACTGAAGGTGACCTACAAACTTTCATTGAAGGTAGGGAGAAAAGAAATATCATAGCATCGTCGTTCACTGATGATGAACTACCTTAAGGGGTAAGAAACCACTTAGAAGGGGGGGGGGATTGAATAAGTGACTCTTTTCGTTTTCAATACAAAGCTCAAACAATAATGGAAAAACACAGTTATTTTTATCCTGGTTTGTTTGAACTCAAACTACTCCAGTCCACCCGCCAAGGTGATTTCGCCTTTCTCAACAAGGACTTAATCCACTATAATCAACTGATTACAATCACACAACAACTGTTGTGACTAACAATGCACAAGTAATCTTACAAGTGACTAACAACACTAAGACTTAAATCTAGTCCTAGTCTTCTTGAGAAATATGACCAAACTTGGTCTCTCAAGGATCAAATACAGAAGTATAATCTATACAGATAATTGAAATAGAGTTTGCTTCTAATCAAGCTATATCACAACTGTGATTTTTCACTTAGAATATAATACACAAAATGTATGAACTATGAGTTTGTTAGCTTTTGAATCTTTCACGTAGTTTCTTGTTTTAACGGTCTTGTTGGCTTGCAATAAATGTCCTTCTACTTATAGTAGGAATAATAAGACCGTTGCTGCCTTCAGAGGAAATGGAGAGCATTAAATGCTTTGCGTGTATCCTTGCAAAATTCCATTCTCCAAGAAACTAGTTGTAGGCACTTGAGTGCTTTCATCCGTCTTTGCATTAATTAGCAAACATCAGAATGTAAGAACGCGTTTCCTTTGTTTTGACAAGACACATTGATTAAGACGTTGTTTCAGTATTTGCTTTAACTCAGAACATGCTTCATTCAACTTCTGGTCAGAGCGTTTCTTGCTAAGAACTTTGAACAGCGCTTGCTTTCAAGTTATCTTCAGAATCAAGAAGCCTACTAGAAGTTAGAAGATACATTTAAAAAATAAAGGTTCTTACCAGAGTCGGCAGATGCGTTTAAATAAAAGGTTCTTTTATCAAAGAACTTCTTCATAATCTTTGCTTAGTACTTTGGAATGTTTCTTGTAAGAACATTAACTAAGACATTCAAAACACATTCATTAGAGCATAAATTATCTTAAATATAATTTAGTTATCATCAAAACACTTGGGATAGGTCAGAACTTATCTTGTTCTTTCAATCTCCCCCTTTTTGATGATGACAAAAAATTATTTTAGATAAAGAAAAGAAACAGATTAAGAGATAAGAATCTCCCCTTGAAATGAATATTTCTATGCATAAGACACCCTGAGGTTATTTAGTCAGAGTGATACACAGCCTTCTTGATTTTCTTCAGAACTTTTTCAAGAAGATAAATCTTAGATGGAATTTTCTTTCAGAGTTAAATGATACCTGCAAAAAAAATCTTTTGCACAGAAGGAATTTTTGCAAATTTGTTAGAATGTCTGAGACATAGTCCCATAACTGTTAAACAGTGATTAGTTCAAAAATGCACATTTTCTCCCCCTTTTTGGCATAATCAAAAAGTGTAATAAATGAGTAATTTTGAAAGATTTCATAAGTTAAAAATAGATATCCAGAAGTACAAACAAAACATCCAAATAAGAGACAAAAAGAAACTAGGATTTCTTAGAGACAAGAGCCATTAGAAGGTTCTTGATCTCAGAGGCAGATTCACTTTGCATTGCCATCCAATTTTTGAACTCTAGATTTATTTGATCTTGCTTATTCATGCGTCTATTCAAGACTTCATTCTCCCTCTTTAGCTCTTTGAGAGTGTCCATAATGAGTGAAGTAGGGGCAGAAGATGATGAAGCTTCAGTAGAAACAGGGTCAGAAGCAACAACTGATGAATCAGACTTCACAAAGGTGGAGAGCAGAGTGCCCAGATCCATTGCAAGAGTTGGCACAGGTTCAGGTCCATCCTTAACTGAAGGTTGATTCAATAGAACAATAGCCAGAGGATTTGAATCTTCAGAGTATTCTTCAGATTCATCTTCTGATATGTTCATCTTATCAGCTGGTGTATCAGCAATCAGTAGCGAAGACTTCTTATTCCAAGTATCAACAACTTCTGTCTTGAAAACATGCAGGAGTTTGGAAAAGTTGTCCAGCACCTGAGAGTGGCACAAATCCTGTAACTTCCGTGATTCAGCAACCAAGGTTCTTCTGAAAGTTTCCCATAGAAGATCTGTTGCTGCTGTGTTCACACTTCTGAGGCAATCTTCTTTCAGCGGTTGTAACCATGCTTGAACATTTTTTATAAAATTCTGAAACAAAATATTTACATCTGGCTGAATAGGTTTAGGGACAGTCGTTCTGTAAGATTTGTTTTTCAAGAATTGTAGAGATTTAGAGTCCACTACAGTTCTTAAAAAGCTATTGGTTTCAGGAGTATTTGTAGGTTCAGGTTCAGGTTGGTTAACACAAATAGGAGGTTCTGATATATCATGAGGTACGGATGGTTCAGCAATTTCAGTTTGTTCAAAAATTTGTTGTTCTGGAATTTGAGGAGTTGAGATAGGTGTTGTATGTCGTGGTGAGGTGGGTGGAGTGATATCAGGTGAAATTATTAGTGTATAAGCAGGAGTGGAAATGGGATTTTAAGGTTGTGGTTGGTTCATAGAAAAAATATTTTCAGTTGGTAGATTGAAAGGAGGTTTTATGGTTGCTAGAGGTTCATTAATCCCTGGTATTCTCCAAGATCTAGCATCATGCCATCCAATGGGTCTGGGTGATAAAGGTCTAGGAGGGGGTCTTGAGAAACGTTCAACAGGAATAGGTTAAAAAACAGATGGTTCAGGGTGTTCTGAATGAGAGGGTTTTGATTGGCTGTCAGAAAGTTCATTAGAGTCAGAATCACTTAAATCTATTGAAAATTGATTTTTACTAGGGTTGTCAGTAAGGGGTTCAGCAGGTAAGGTCAGATCAATGTCTATATCTAAGTCTCCTAAGGTTTGAGAGGGTTCAGCAGATGCAGATATATTTTCAGAATTATAAACAGGTATAGTTTTAGCATGATTATCTATCTTCTTTTTCTTCTTCTAAGGAGTGTCAGAAGGTCCTTCTACAGCTTTTCTCTTCACAGATCCTTGGAGAACAACATCAGCATCAGCTTGATTTCTTCCTTGAAGCCAAGCTGGATCAATAGGTGATCCTGTTTCTCTGCAGGTCTCAAGATAGTGCAAAACCATACGAGAATGCTCCCCTGAGTTGAACATAGGAAAGTCAACAATAGGAATTCTTCTCTTCTTCACAATAGTTGACAGACATGGAGAGGGTTCCACCAGCACTTTGTAAATAATTTTCCTCTTCAGAAAGTTCTTTCCAGTCATAGTCTTACCACAAATAGGTTCAAGCTCCCCCAGAAGATTTGCTTCTTTTAGGTGAGCAATCAAACCATTCTCAGTCAGAATGTATGATAATAACCTCCCCATGGGAATCCAATTCCTCTTTGATTTGGGATTCTTCATCCTTTCAGCTTCTCTGGTTTCTTTGACATGGTTCCAGAGGTGTTCAAAAAGTAAGTAGGGCAAATCAATTTTGACATTGGTTCCAAGGCAAAACAGCAGATATTGTTGATCAACATTGATGTAATCAGGAGAACTGGTGTCTTTCCTGTGGTGAATATATCCATGAATAATCCTTGTCCAAATCTTATACTTGTCTTTCAAATCCCTGACTTTGGAGGAACCTTGACCGTTGGTAAAAATCTCTGTATATACCCTAGACATCTCCATTCTTCCAGTGGGCATTCCTGTAACTCCAAGTCCTTTAAATCCCAGCAACCTTCTGATTTGATTTTCTGTAATGGATATTTCCTTGCCCGTTACAAAGGAGAGAATAACCTTGGGAGTTGCAATGGCGTGAATCCAAAATTCTTTTACCAAATGAGGAAAGACTGGACCACTAAGACAATCAAAGTAGCTTTCCCAACCTTGAAATTTCACAGCAGGGAACAAGTCAAATCCATTCTCTCTGAGATTCTCAAAGTCTACCATTAGCTCACTCAGAACATCCAAACTTTCTATCAGAATGAGAGTTGTCCTTTCAGGTATACTGTATTGCTCAGAGTGGGTAGAGGAAGAAGAAGCCATTGAAGTTCTTTGAAAAAAAAAGAAATTTTCGAAAAGGGTTTTAAGAGAAACGTACAATAAAAACTTGAGTTGAAAGAGTCAGTAAAGAATGAAAAGGGTTTTTCAAAGAGTATTTATAGGCAATAATTTCAGAGAATAGGTTAAGAATTAAAATTAAAAGTTTTTAAGACAAATTTAAAATAAAGATTAAAACGGATTTAAAAACGAATCTCATCATTACTTGTATTTAATGATTTGCTAAAAACAAGGGAAGACGTGAGATTATGGCTAATCATCAACAGTTACCTAGAACGTCATCAGTAGCTTTAGCACGCTTAACCTTTCAGAAACACACCACATGTTCATCTCCTGAAGGATGCATGTAACAATTGTTTGTTCTAATGAATTTCTGAACTACACTTGGACATGAAGCGTTAGAATGATTCATAACTTTTTCATATAGCTTCTGTTACAACTTCTCTTCTAACTTCTGAAGAGTTGTTGATCAGAGCATTCATTTTAGAAAGTTCTGAAGCCAGTCACAGAAAATAAATATTATTTTATTCAGGACATAATTCCATACAAATATTTTTCAGAATGAATTTAAATCTATCTTCTAAAAGGGGTTTGGTAAAAATGTCAGCCCATTGATGGTCTGTTTTTACAAAAATTAAGTTTAGAATTCCCTTCTGAATATAGTCCCTTATGAAATGGTATTTAATTTCTATATGTTTGGCTTTAGAATGTAAGATTGGATTTTTAGAAAGACAAATAGCAGAAGTATTGTCACAGAAGATATGAATCTTACTTTCATAAAGGCTGAAATCTTCTAGTTGACTTTTCATCCAAATCATCTGAGAGCTACATCCAGCAGCAAATATATATTCAGCTTCTGTGGTTGATAGAGCAATTGTTGCTTGCTTTTTGTTGTACCATGAGATAAGATTGTCACCCAAAAACTGGCAGCTTCCAGAGGTGCTTTTTCTTTCAATTCTATCTCCAGCAAAGTCAGCATCACAATAACTTGCTAGTTTGTAATCTTGTGATCTTCTGTAACACAGACCAAGATTAGCAGTACCTTTCAGATACCTAAGAATTCTCTTAACAACTGTTAAATGAGATTCTCTAGGATCTGATTGGAATCTAGCACACAAGCACACACTAAATAATATATCAGGTCTAGATGCAGTCAGATAGAGAAGGGATCTAATCATACCTCTATAGAGCTTATGATCTACTTTCATACTTACCTCATCTTTACCTAGAATGCAGGTTGGATGCATAGGTGTCTTGGCATCTTTGCTTTCTGACATTTGAAATTTCTTCAGAAGTTCTTTAACATACTTCGTCTGATGTATGAAGGTACCTTCTGGAGTCTGGTTGATTTGAATTCCAAGAAAGAATTTCAATTCACCCATCATGCTCATTTCAAATTCTGCCTGCATTGTCTTAGCAAATTCTTTTCCAAGGGAGATATTAGAGGTTCCAAAAATTATATCATCAACGTAAATTTGACAGATTAAAATATCATTTTTAAATGTTTTTCTGAAGAGAGTTGTGTCCACTTTTCCTCTGATAAAATCTTTTTCTAATAAAAAATTACTCAGACGATCATACCAAGCTCTGGGAGCTTGTTTTAAACCGTATAAAGACTTTTTCAATTTAAAAACATGTTCTGGATGCTTTAAATTATTAAATCCAAGAGGTTGATGGACATATACTTCTTCTTCAATATAACCATTTAGAAATGCACTTTTAACATCCATTTGATACAATGAAATGTTATTTTGTACAACAAAAGAAATTAATAATCTTATAGATTCTAACCTGGCGACTGGGGAAAAGGTTTCATTATAATCAATTCCTTCTTGTTGACTATAATCCTGTGCAACCAGTCGTGCTTTGTTTCTGATTACTTCACCTTGTTCATTCAATTTGTTTCTGAAGACCCATTTGTTTCCTATAACATTGAATCCTTTGGGTATTGGAACAAGATTCCATACATCATTCTTTGAGAATTGATTTAGTTCTTCTTGCATTGCAAAGATCCAATCACTATCTTCCAGAGCTTCACCAATGGTAGTTGGCTCAATCAGAGAGACTAAACCAAACAAAGATTCTTCATTTATTCTGAGAGATGATCTTGTTCTGATGGGATCTTCTTTTCTTCCAATGATTACGTCTTCTTTGTGAGCTGAAGATAATCTAGGAAACCTTTTCTGTGTGGGTTGGTCAAAGATTCTGAGATTGTTCAGAGCATTGTCAAGAGTATGATCTGCTACGTCTTCTTTTGCTTATGATCTTTCAGAGTTTGAGTGATGATCTTCTGTACCTACAGAAAAATCAATTTGCTTTGGCTTTTGTTGGCCAAGCTTATCATCAAACCTGACTTTGATTGATTCTTCAACAGTCAGAGTTTCTGTGTTGTATACTCTATAGCCTTTTGAGCGTTCAGAGTATCCAAGCAGGAAACACTTTTGTGCTTTGGAATCAAATTTATTCAGAGTTTCTTTGGTGTTTAGAATAAAACAAGTACATCCAAAAGGATGGAAATAAGAAATGTTGGGCTTTCTGTTTTTCCATAATTCATAGGGAGTCTTTTCAAGAATAGGTCTTATAGAGATTCTATTCTGAATATAACACGATGTATTCACAGCTTCTGCCCAAAAGTGCTTAGCCATATTTGTTTCATTGATCATGGTTCTGGCCATCTCTTGTAATGTTCTATTCTTTCTTTCTACAACTCCATTTTGCTGGGGAGTTCTAGGACAAGAAAAATTATGAACAATACCATTTTCTTTAAAATATTTTTCAAAATAATGATTTTCAAATTCACCACCATGATCACTTCTAACTTTTGTGATTTTAAAATCTTTTTCATTTTGCACTTGAGTACAGAAGTCAATGAATACAGAATGTGACTCATCCTTGTGTTTTAAAAACTTTACCCATGTCCATCTGCTGAAATCATCAACAATGACCAATCCATACTTCTTGCCTCTGATGGATGCAGTTTTAACTGGCCCAAACAGATCAATATGAAGGAACTCTAATGGCTTAGAGGAAGAGACAACATTTTTAGATTTAAAGGAAGGTTTTGAAAATTTTCCTTTTTGACATGCTTCACACATAGCATCTGAGTTGTACTTCAGATTGGGAAGTCCTCTGACTAAATTTAATTTATTTAGTTGAGAGATTTTTCTAAGACTGACATGTCCCAATCTTCTGTGCCATACCCATTGCTCATTGCTAACAGTCAAAAGGAATTTTAAGTTTTGAGATTTAAGATTGGATAAATCAATTTTGTAAATGTTGTTCTTTCTCTTGCCAGAAAAGAGGATTGATCCATCCTTTTGATTTACAGCTTTACAAGAGTTTTGATTGAAGATAATGTCATAGCCATTGTCACTTAATTGACTTATGGACAATAGATTATGAGATAATCTTTCTACTAATAAAACATTAGAGATAGAAGGAAGGTTACTGTTTCCTATGGTTCCAGAACCAATAATCTTCCCTTTCTGATTACCTCTAAACTTCACATCTCCTCCAGCTTTAAGTTCCAGGATTTGGAACATAGACCTTTTTCCCGTCATATGTCGTGAGCACCCAGAGTCCAGGTACCATGACTGGTGTTTCAATTGAGCTGTTAAGGACATCTGTAACAAATATTATTTTATCCTTAGGTACCCATATCTTTTTGGGTCCTTTTGGGTTAGCATAAGAGTTTCCAGAATGTGATGTATATTTTATATCATGTGAGTGTCCAAACTTGAATTGCCTATTCAGAGGTTTGTAAGTGAAGGTCATCTTGGCAACAGGTTTTGGAATGTATGTCTCCTTCCCTTTGGGAGGTTCATATCCAATTCCTCTTCTGTTTTTCCCACTAACTCCATAGATCATTGAAGCCATTTTGCTTCTGTCTATGCTTTTAGCAAGAAAAGATTGAAATCTATAGTCATATTCTTTCAGAATATCTTTTGAACCAGACACAGACTCTGAACTAAAATTATTTTGAACAATTTCCTTTTCAAGTTTAAGATTGTTTTCTAAAAGTTCAGATTTTTCTGTTTCAAGTTTCTTAAAATCAGATGCAAGACTCTTCTTGAGTTTCTTGTATTTGATTTTGAGCTTACTATAGTTTTCCAGAAGTTCTAATAAACTATCAGCAAGTTCTTCTTTAGAAAATTCAGAAAATACTTCTCTTGGTTCTGACTCGCAGTCTGAGTCATTTTCTGTGATAGCCATTAAGGGTAGGTTTGCATTTTCATCTTCAGAACCAGATTCATTTTCAGAAGAATCTGAGTCATCCCAGGTGGCTATCATTCCTTTCTTCTTTCCAAATCTCTTCTTTGGTCTTTCTTTTTGAAGCTTTGGACAATCACTTTTGAAGTGACCAGGTTCTTTGCATTCATAACATATGATCTCTCTTCTGTTTGACTTTTTGTGTCCAGAAGATTTTGGTTTATCTTCTGACTTTTTTAAGTTCCTGAACTTCTTTTGCCTGTGCTTCCACAGATGATTGATCCTTTTGGAGAGCAAAGATAGTTCGTCTTCTTCTGAAGCTGATTCTTCAGAGTTTTCTTCTTCAGCCTGAATAGCGTAAGTATCAAATTTCTTAATTGATTTAAGGGATAGAGACTTACCTTTCTTCCGAGGCTCATGTTCATCCAGTTCAATCTCATGACTTCTGAGAGTGCTGATGAGTTCCTCCAGAGACACATTGTTCAGATCTTTTGACACCTTTAAGGCGGTGACCATTGGTGCCCATCCTCTGGGTAAGCTTCTGATGATCTTTTTCACATGATCTGCTTTGGTATACCCTTTGTTCAAAACTCTCAGACCAGCGATCATAGTTTGGAATCTAGAGAACATTGCTTCTATAGACTCACTCTCTTCAACTTTGAAGGCTTCATACTTCTGAACTAAAGCCAGAGCTTTAGACTCCTTAACTTGAGCGTTTCCTTCATGAGTCATTTTGAGAGATTCAAACATATCATGCGTTGTATCTCTATTAGTGATTTTTTCATATTCAACTTTAGAGATAGCATTTAAAAAAATATTTCTAGCTCTGTGATGATTTTTAAAATCAACTTTTTGTTGTCTATCCATATTTTTTCTATCCACTTTGTTTCCTTCAGAATCTGTAGGATGTTTGTAACCATCCAAGACAATATCCCAAAGATCACTATCATGACCTAGAAAGAAACTTTCTAGTCTATCTTTCCAGTACTCAAAATCTTCTCCATCAAACACTGGAGGTTTGTTATAACTATTATTGTTTTGTTCAGCGGCCATTGTGTTTTCTTCTGGATCTTTTCCTGACATGGTTAAGCGTTGAGCTCAGAGTCAAGCTTTGATACCAATTGAAGGGGTAAGAAAACACTTAGAATGGGGGGGGGGGGGTGAATAAGTGACTCTTTTCTTTTTCAATACAAAGCTTAAACAATAATGAAAAAGCACAGTTATTTTTATCCTGGTTCGTTTGAACTCAAACTACTCCAGTCCACCCGCCAAGGTGATTTCGCCTTTCTCAACAAGGACTTAATCCACTATAATCAACTGATTACAATCACACAACAACTGTTGTGACTAACAATGCACAAGTAATCTTACAAGTGACTAACAACACTAAGACTTAAATCTAGTCCTAGTCTTCTTGAGAAATCTGACCAAACTTGGTCTCTCAAGGATCAAATACAGAAGTATAATCTATATAGATAATTGAAATAGAGTTTGCTTCTAATCAAGCTATATCACAACTGTGATTTTTCACTTAGAATATAATACACAAAATGTATGAACTATGAGTTTGTTAGCTTTTGAATCTTTCACGTAGTTTCTTGTTTTAACGTTCTTGTTGGCTTGCAATAAATGTCCTTCTACTTATAGTAAGAATAATAAGACCGTTGCTGCCTTCAGAGGAAATGGAGAGCATTAAATGCTTTGCGTGTATCCTTGCAAATTTCCATTCTCCAATAAACTAGTTGTAGGCACTTGAGTGCTTTCATCCGTCTTTGCATTAATTAGCAAACGTCAGAATGTAAGAACGTGTTTCCTTTGTTTTGACAAGACACGTTGATTAAGACGTTGTTTCAGTATTTGCTTTAACTCAGAACATGCTTCATTCAACTTCTGGTCAGAGCGTTGCTTGCTAAGAACTTTGAACAGCGCTTGCTTTCAAGTTATCTTCAGAATCAAGAAGCCTGCTAGAAGTTAGAAGATACATTTAAAAAATAAAGGTTCTTACCAGAGTCAGCAGATGCGTTTGAATAAAAGGTTCTTTTATCAAAGAACTTCTTCATAATCTTTGCTTAGTACTTTGGAATGTTTCTTGTCAGAACATTAACTAAGACATTCAAAACACATTTATTAGAGCATAAATTATCTTAAATATAATTTAGTTATCATCAAAACACTTGGGATAGGTCATAACTAATCTTGTTCTTTCACTACCAACGTTCACTGAGGGTAGCAAAAAGATAACAATCACCAACTTTCACTGAAGGTGACCTACCAACTTTCACTGAAGGTAGAGAGAAAAGAAATATCATAGCATCGTCGTTCACTGACGATGAACTACCGACATTCACTGAGGGTAGAAAAAAGATAACAATCACCAACTTTCACTGAAGGTGACCTACCAACTTTCACTGAAGGTAGAGAGAAAAGAAATATCATAGCATCGCCGTTCACTGATGATGAACTACCAACGTTCACTGAGGGTAGCAAAAAGATAACAAGTTTTTCCCAAATTTCTGGCGTTTCACTCAGAAAGGGTCCCTACTTCTTCTTTAACTAAGGCATTTTGCCTGGAAAGGATAATATATAAGCTGTCTCAAATAAAGAGACTACCACTTGTAAAGATTTCACAATAAACTGTCTCTGCGATATTGAAAATACTTGCCCTCCATTGGAGTATTTTTGACAACGAACTGCAAACTATCCACTCATAGAGAAGATAGCAAAAAAAGTAACGTCGACTTTTACGAGGAAGTACAAGTTGCTCAAATAAAGAGACCTGCTACTTTCTGTCATGGAGGATTATAAAAATGACTCTCTGGGGAGAATAATATGGCTTCCTGGGGAAAGAAATATGACTTCCTTGGGAGATGCCAATATATTTCTACTGAGGAGATAAAGTCTTCTCGTGCAAAATAAATGCACATTCTCAAACCAAGGCTCGAAGCCTACAGATATCATAAGTAATAATATTGCTGAGGATCAAAGATTCAAACCAGAAATAAACTGGGATAGAACAATCAACCATAATATATCCTTTGAGAAATAAACTCAAGAGGGAGACCTAAATCGTCCAGACAAAGAGCTGTGTAAGAAGGCTAAAGCAAAAAGCTTCCATGAGGGATAACTCAGTGGGGAAATTGAAAGTAAATACACTCTCTGCTTAAGGCCGACACTCTATTGGAGAGAGGACGACACAACTCAGGAAAATAGGGTAATATGCCAATAAAATATTATTGAATGCGAATGAATAATGGTTTGCAAATTTTAACTATGCATGATGTATGTATGAATATATGAGTGTTATCATGTGTATGCCGAAAAAATAGACATATAACACTGGGAGTAACCAGGCAAAACCAACTCGGGCACAAACAACACTCAGCTAAATCACATCCAAGATGAACATTCCAAGAGAAAAATAAGCACCAACTGAGGAAGCAAAATCCTATTTTGCAGCTTAACTTCACTGGGGTGGAACAAAATCTGGAAGTAAACAAATTATACCGTCAAAACAATACAGATACATGGATATAACATCCTTCTCTAGGCTTCACCAGGGAATAGCACTCAGACTTCAATGGGGAAACAAATGTTTTCACGGTCCGCACTTCTATTGGGGATTGCAATACTGATTTCAAATAAGGTAGATGGAGACCATATCGGCAAAACATCGACTGAGGATTTCGAGTTGACTTCATTGGTAAAACATCATACAAACTTCACTGGGGGGAAGATAACGCCTCATCATCGAGATATCAACTGGGGACCTCGTGTTGACTCCCTTTGAGAGGTCAACACCACATCGAAGAGGGGAAACCAAGATACATTCTTCAACATTGATGGTAAGTATTGCACCAACTTCTCTGGGGAAAAAGTATGAAATCTCCTAGGAATAACAACTTGGGGATTTAAGAAGTTAAACATTACAGCAAGAAATCAATCTTATGAGGATTTTAAATCAAACCCAACACCTGGCCAGTGAAAACCCAAAAAGTTAATAACCAATTCAAGACTTCTTAATTTCTAACTTCTCCAAGCATCTAAAATTTTTGCTTATAAATAGAGACACTATTTGTGAGCTAACACTGGAATTCACAACCCCTAAAAATATCCCAAACTCCCTCAAATCAGAACTTGCATCAAAACTCCATCTATGTTCACATTCTGACTTTGAAACCTAAACTCACATTTCCCTCGTGCGTTTTCATTCCTAATCAATCACAAAGCTTCTATACATCAAATATAGTCCATCTCCATCCCTATTTCATAACTATAACTCCATCTTCATCATCTTCCAAAATCAAAAATAGAGCTCTGTAACTAGACTTCTCCAGCACGATTCAGCCATCCTCATTCCAAACTAATCATTGCACTAGCTTCCTGGAGGTTCACTGAAGCTAACCTGATCATTGAAGCACCTTAAATCAAGCTTATTTGCAAAACACGAATTCCATTTTTGAGGTAAGTTTTCTGACTTTTTAAATCTTCATATAGGCATTGTTAGCTTTCCATTTTCAAAGACAAAATGTAGATATCATAGCCCTGAAGATAACCATGTCCTTAGAATTCATTTATATTGCTTGAGTAGTGAGAATTTTAAGTTTGAATTTTCTGAAAAAGTTAGGTCAGGATTTGGTACCATTATAAATTCTCACTCATCTTTGATTTATAGCTTATGATATTTATATGGTTGGATTCGTATGGAAAAATGGAGTAACTTTCATGTTTACATTTTTCATTTTTGTTGAGAAATGAGTGAGTTACAGGAATCGTGGCTGGAGGTTGAAGATGAAGTCATTTCTGGAACTTGTTTTATGTTATGTATTTATTGTTTCATTTAAGTTAATGGATGTACAACCACCCTAGTGGTAAAGGAAACACGCGTTTATGGTCGAGGTCATGGGTTCAAGTCCCAGCGCTGCCTTTTGCTATATTTTTCCACATTTTCTTTCTTTTTGCCACAACCAGCGCCTGGGCTTAGTTACTGGGCCCTCATCATTTTTGCTTCTCCTCATGCCCTTCCTGCTTATCACACACGAGCCCATTCCTTCTTTTATTTTGCTATTTTTTCTGGTTACAAAAATCCCATTTGGGGCAAACTCCAACAAAAACTGTTTTTTTTCTAATAAACTCCCAAATTCCATTTCAAATCCCCCTGGCTTTTATTTTTATATTTTCTTTTATTTTATTTTATTTTAATCATTTTTATTATCATTATTATTATTATTATTATTATTAATAAAAAATCCAAAAATATTTTTATTTATTATTTACACACTTATATGTTTATTTTCTTTATAAAACTAAAAAAGACAAAAAAAAAAACATTTTCTTAACAAATTTAATTCTTTTCTTAATAAATTAATAATTAGATTTAGGTTTAGTTATTTCCTTTTTATTTAAAATTAACTTAGAATTTAGGTTTCTTTTAATTAATTAATTTCCATACTATTTTTTGTTAAACTTAAAACCTTTTCATAAAAAAAAACCTAAAAATGCTTTCTAACTTATTTATTTTCTCAATTAGTTTAGGTTTAATTTTATTTAATTTAACTAATCATTTTTCTTTTAGATAATTAAGTTAAAACCCTCCAAAATCCAAATAAAAATCCTTTTTCTTTTTCATTTATATCCTTGCATATTATTTTCTTTTTCAATTCTTTTACATTATTCAATATGGTTGTAATAGATAATTAGTTTTAATTTCTTGCAATCCCCATTTGTAAATTTGTATACCCCCTCCCCCCAATGATGTAATACGTAGTAATTTTACTTTTCACAATTTATCGCTTTTCATATAAATGTTAGTAATTAGGGTTTGTATGGAAAGATAAAATCAATAATTAGAAAACTCTAATTCAAGATAAACAATGCACGCAAATCAAACACTATTCACACATGCACCCTAAGGGTAATTCTACTTGTTGCCTTACAAAAATGGTCATGTTATACATGTGGATGTCTTAGCAAAAACAACCAAAAATACAAGATCATAGTCCCTCGATGACGCTACAAAAGTTGCCTTTCAAATGATCTTAGTCCCTCAAAGAAAAATGCTAAGATATCTCACAACATTGCTATCATGACCATACGATGACCCATGCCCATCCTTTACATCCAAAGATAAGGCTTCTTACCAATCAATGGTAAGATATTAATATCAAAGGAAAGGAAGAAATGAACAAAGACTTTTGAGTAGGTAGAATCGTTCTTAGTTGCTAGCCCACTTTCAAAACAAACATCCTTGCTCACTTTCAAAACAAACAGTTTCAAAACATACATCAAACACTTTCAAAACATGAAATATTTTCAAAAGTCCAACACTTTGTATACGTTCTTACGAACGAGAACAATTACAAAGTTTGCCTAAACGAAGGCGCCTTTTCAAAAATACTTTCAAAAACCACCACAAAACACATTTTTAAACAAAGCATATTTTCAAACAAAGCAAGTGATCTAAAAAGCAACTAAGAGTCTATATATAACTATGGATGAAAAGGGTGCTAACACCTTCCCTTTTCATAATCTACCCCCCGAACTCAAGAAATAATCTCAAAGTTCTTTCCTGTTCTTTTCCACCTTTCCTTTTGGATAAAAGAAAAGTTGGTGGCGAATCTTGCTAACCGCAATAATTGCGATCAAATGCAAAACATCCCAAGTCAGTTCTCCCACCGTATTACAGAACTGGCAACTCTGTTGGGGAAAACTTAAAAAGTGGGGTTACCTTAGGGCTAGATAACCTATATTTTCTTTCATTGTTTGACTTGCTTGCTTTACATTTTTGGTTCCTTGTTTGGGCTTGTTTTAATCCTCTACCCGGATTTGGGATACCTTATAGGTAATTAGCAATACATTGTGGAAACTGTGTGGGGTATACCGACATGTTCTAAGCAATAGCTACGTTAGTGTGACACGTTTGTGGGTACTGGTAGCCCTTGAGTAGTCATGGAGAATACGTGGCCACTGTGTGGTATCATGAAGCACTAACTGACTTTAGAATCTTTACTTGACCAACTAGGCCATTAGGAAGTAGTGAGATAGCCCACTTTGGTGCAATCTGAAGTTGGTTGATACTCGATACTACACTCATTGATATCAGACTTCTCGGGATATTTCGATCGCTATTAAAGAGGCTTACGCTGAAACAATGTCCGACGAGAAAGATCAGTGATATTGAGATCCCTTAGAACCTGGTTACTATTTCTAGGACAGGTTTGATCCAACTAAACTTCAAGAGGATACTTACCTATGAGACTCCATGCAAGCCTAAACCTAAGGACTTGTTTGCCTTGTGTGTATATGCTTACTTGTACATAACATCATAAACATCATGACATCATAAGCATTCTCACTAACCATTTCAAGGATTATTGGGATTTATCTTTATTCTGTTTTATAGGACATGGCTCCTATCCGAAAGAACACTATCCAAGTCAATCTCGTAATAATTCCTTCTCAACTCAAAGAGTTAGTATCAAGGGTCCCTGAGAATTTTTCATTCACCGAAAGACATGGTCGCCTCCTAAACTTGGTTACCACGAGCACTGATGAAGATATGATGAAGGTGCTTTTCCAGTTCTTTGATCTTCTACACTATTGCTTCACTTTTCCTGATTATCAGCTTGTACTTACTCTGGAAGAATTCTCTCAACTCTTGAGGATTCCCATCCTTGATCAACTACCCTTCAACGGTACAGAAAGAGATCCAAGACCTGAAGAGATTTCCCGAGCACTACACTTGCAACAATCTTATGTCATGACTAATTGGGAAACAAGGAGTGTTATCAAAGAATTTAGCCAAGTTCTTATTTGAAAAAGCTCAATATTGTTGGAACTCTTTGGATCTACAAGCTTTTGAAGAAATCTTGGCCCTTCTCATCTATGGGACGGTTTTGTTTCTAAACGCTGACCAACTCATAGATGTACATATTGTCAAAATCTTCATATCTCGCAATCCGGTGCCTACTTTGTTGGGAGATATCCTACATTCTCTCCACTCTCGCACTATGAGGAAGAGAGTGGCCCTCATGTGTTGCACTCCTCTTTTAGCTAGATGGTTTATTTTGCATCTTCCCCGATCTATGTTAAAGAACGAGCAAGGTTTGAGGTGGTCCCATAGGTTGATGATGCTCAGACATTCGGATATTCATTGGTGTTCCTGATCCTTGGAGAATGTTACTATCATCGAACATTGTGGGGAATTCCCTAATGTCCCTTTGCTTGGAAATAGATGAGGTATCACGTACAACCCTTACTTAGCATTACGACAGTTTGGATACACCCGAAGAGATGGTCCTCATGATATGCTCATCCAAGGAGTGGTATTCGACTACGAGAGCGATGATCAAGGTTACCGCCAGAGGTTTGTACGAGCTTGGAGGATGGTAAACAAAGTGGGCAGTAAAATGCTAGGACACAAGAATTCAATTCCACTTGAACCTTATCTTAGGTGGGTAAGATCTCGTGCTCAGAAGCTCGTGATGCCTTATCTCTCTGTAACTCCCGTAATTTAATTAATTATTTAATTAAATTATTTTTGGAATATTTGTGAAGATATGCTATAATTAATTGGATTTAATTATTTTAGTAAGTGGAGAAATAATATTAGAATTATAATATTGTTTGGTGTGGGCTTATTTTGAAGGAATAGAAGTAATAAGGGGGTGTATTAGTTTGGAGCCCAATAAGGAATAAAGAAATAGTAGGTTATCTTATTGTTATAGGAAGGAATAAAAAGAAGAAACAGTAGAAGAATAAGGATTGAGAAGGAGAACATGAAGCTGCTAGAAAAAGTGGAAAATGACAGAACGAGAATTCAACCGGAAAATTATAGAGCGACCTTCAATCCAAGGTAAGGGTGGGGTTCTGACTTTATAATTGGGTTCATGATGATTGATATGTGGGGTTAGAGGTGATTGCTGTTTTGTTCTTGAATTGAATGTATATGATGTATGATGAAGATTTGACAAATTTTAGATGAATAATGATGTCCTGATGTTGTTTGATCGATATAGAATCTTAGGATAATTGTAGGTGCTGATTTATCATGATTATATTAATCTTGTAGGGTTAAAAACATGAATCCCGTAGTGAGATGCAGGGAAGAAAATCGCAGAATTATGCAGGAAGGATCAGGATGTGTCGACCTCTAACTTGATGCATCGATACATGATGGCCTAGAGACTCAGTATGAGTCGACACGAAGAGGCTTGCGTCGATACATGAAGGTTAAAAGACTCGGGATGAGTCGATCTGTGGGATGCATGCGTTGATACATGATGTGTGCAAGACTCAAGATGAGTCGATCCATGAGAGGATGCGTCGACTCATGTTGTGGATTTGGTGCAGTACGCGTCGATCCAAGGGGTTTTGCATCGACCCATAATGCCTGATTTTTGGCAGATTCAGTTTTAAAGTGCTGCAACTTGAGTTTTAGGATGTCGTTCGAAGTGTTGAATAGCTAATGCGATGAACTTTGTTCTAGAGGATTAAAATCAAGAATAAGAAGTGTAATCCTAGTAGCCAATTTAGGATTTAGAATTAATTCCCATGTTGGTCGTTGCGTTGGTTTTGTACAGAATGATGAAGATGAGATGCTTAGAGGCTGTTGTTTGAATTATGACAGTAGGATTAGTGACAATAACGATGTAAGATTACAAAATAACAATATGGATTACTGTGGTATTAATGTACAATTGAGTTGTTAGTGAGAAGTCATTAATGATGTTGTGTTAATGATTTATAATAAATAAATGATGTTTGATGAATTATTATGATGATATGAGATGTTAATGAAGAGACGTTGAGATGCTTTTGGGATGTTGTTAATTTGAGATGCTTTTGAGATGTTGTTAATTTGAGATGTTTTTAACTTGGGTGTTGTTATTACATTCATGATCATGTCGCATACATTGCATTTTTTTGAGATGGAGCTTATGCTCGTTGAGATGGCCTGTATTGGTGAATTTTAAGATGAAGGCTTATGCCTTGTTGATGCCTCTATTAATTGGAAAAAAATTAAGATGGGAGTTTTGCTCCAATGGTACCACATGCATTTGCATAGTATTGAGTCGCATTATATGATTGCATAAAGAAGTGTATTTTTGATGTTGATGAATGTGTATATGCATTGTAATTATTGTTGATTATGAGATGAGAAGTGGTGATGTTATTGACCTAATTTAATATATTAATTATCATGCACTTTATTATATTGTTAGATATCTCATTCCTTCTGTTTGAATGTTGCCCTTATGTTGGTAACGTGCAGGTAATCGAGAGTGAAGGTTGTATACCTTCGGTAGTTCGAGTCGGTGTCATTGCTCTGATATGTAACACTCGGGGGGGATGAACGCTTGCTGTTTTTGATTGTTGATTATTATTAAAGTGTTTTGTTTCAAAGTTGTTGTATTGATGATAAAATTGTTATTGAGAATTTCGCTGTGTAGATGTTGAGTTACTTAATTAAAGATTTTATGATGGTTCATCCGATGTTTTGAAAGTGTTATATATCCACGATGAATGCAATGAATTTTTGATAGAAGAATTTGTGACGTCCTGATTCGTTTTCATGATTGAATTTTATAACTCTGATTTATTTATATAATTTGCCGGGGTAGAATTGGGGTGTTACAAAGTTTGTATTAGAACAAAAGGTTGGTCCGACCTTGTCGTCGAGTGGTAGTTGTCTAACAGTCGAGTATTGTTAATTTGAGTTCTAATTGTTGTTTATGTTGTAGTGAGAAGTTGAGATGGATGGAAGGAATGATGCTGCACTTGCTGCTACTTTAGAAGCAATGGCTCATGCGATGGAAAATCAGCCAAATGCTGACGAGAATGCTAGATCTCGTAGCTTGGCGACTTTCCAGAGAGAGAATCCACCTACGTGCAAGGGAAAGTATGATCCTGACGGGGCATTGGAGTGGTTGAAAGAGATTGAGAGAATGTTCTGTGTGATGGACTGCACTCCAGTGCAGAAGGTTAGTTATGGGACTCATATGTTAGCAGTCGAGGCTAATGACTGGTGGCTAGAGACTTGTCAGAAGTTGGAAGCTACAGGTGAGTATGTCACTTGTGCTGTGTTCCGAAGGGTGTTTATGAGGAAGTACTTTCCTGAAGATGTCTGTGGTAAGAAGGAAATTGAGTTCCTTGAGCTGAAGTAAGGAAGTATGTCAGTTGTTGAGTATGCTGCCAACTTTTATGAGTTGGCTAAGTTTTATCCGCATTACACTGAGGAAAATGCTGATTTTTCAAAGTGTATTAAATTTGAGAACGGATTGTGCCCGGAGATTAAGAAAGTAGTTGGATATCAGAAGATCCGTGTCTTTGCTGATTTGGTTGATAGCTGCAGGATTTATGAGGAGGATAATAATGCTGATTACAAGATTATCAGTGAGAAGAGGGGTAAGCACCAACAGAATCATGGTAAGCCTTATGATGCCCCAGCTGGTAAAGGTAAACAAAAACTTTCTTAAAGCCAGAGGACTAGTGGGGGAGATGCTCCTGCTGGTGTGGTTTGTTTTAAGTGTGGGAAACCTGGACACAAGAGTAATGTGTGCACTACTGAAGTGAAGAGGTGTTTCCGTTGTGGTAAGAACGGATGTTGTATCTGAGTGTGAACATAAAAATGTGATTTTTTTTAATTATAGAGAAGAAGGGCACATTGGTACCCAGTGTTCGAAACTGAAAAGAGCTCACTCTAGTGGAAAGGTGTTTGCTTTAGTGGAAGATCAGACAGCTGTTGAGGACAGACTTATCAGAGGTACATGTTTCATTAATAGTACTCCTTTAATTACTATTATTGATACTGGTGCTACGCATTGTTTTATTGATGCTGATTATGTTGAAAGATTAGGTCTTGTGTTATCTTCTTTGAATGGAGAAATGGTCATCGATACTCCAACCAAGGGGTCAGTGACTACTTATTTGGTGTGTGTTAAGTGTCCCTTGTCGATCTTCGACAGAGACTTTATTGTTGATTTTGTTTGTTTACCGTTAAGAGGATTGGATGTGATTTTGGGTATGAACTGGTTAGAGCATAATTGTGTTCATATTAACTGTTATGACAAGTCGGTGAAGTTTTCTACTCCTGAAGAAGAGGAAGATGGTATGTTGTCCGCTAGACAATTGAGGAAGTTGATGCAAGAGGAAGCACAAATGTTCTTGTTGATGGAGTCACTATCTATAGAGACTCAAGCTATAATTGAGGAATTGCAGGTGGTGTGTGAATTTCCTGAAGTTTTCCCTGATGAGATTCCTGATGTACCGCCAGAGAGGGGAGTTGAATTTTCAATTGATCTTGTACCTGGTACTAGACCTGTGTCTATGGCACCATACAAGATGTCTGCATCTGAATTATCAGAGCTAAAGAAGCAATTGGAGGAGTTGCTTGAGAAGAAGTTTGTAAGACCAAGTGTATCACCTTGGGGTGCTCCAGTGTTGTTTGTGAAGAAGAAATATGGAAGTATGAGGCTTTGTGTTGATTATAGACAGTTGAACAAGGTGACGATTAAGAACAAGTATCCGCTTCCAAGAATAGATGACATGATGGAGCAATTGGTGGATGCTCGTGTGTTTAGTAAGATTGATCTGAGGTCGGGTTACCATCAGATTAAAGTGAAGGATGAAGATATTCAGAAGACGGATTTCAGGACGCGTTTTGGACATTATGAGTATTCAGTGATGCCTTTAGGTGTTACTAATGCGCCAGGATTATTCATGGAATATATGAATCGTATCTTTCATACTTATTTGGATCGGTTTGTAGTGGTGTTCATTGATGATATTTTGATTTACTCTAAGTCAGAAGAAGAGAATGCAGAACATTTAAGAGTAGTATTGCAAGTTTTTAAAGAGAAGAAGTTGTATGCAAAGCTGTCCAAGTGTGAATTTTTGTTAAAGGAAGTTAGTTTTCTTGGTCATGTCATTTCAGGTAGTGGCATTACTGTAGATCCATCGAAGGTTGATGATGTGTTGCAATGGGAAACTCCAAAGTCAGCTACTGAGATTAGAAGCTTCTTGGGATTAGCTGGTTATTATAGAAGTTTTATCGAAGGGTTTTCTAAGTTGTCACTTCCGTTGATTAAGTTGACTTGTAAAGGTAGAGCGTTTGTGTGGGATGTTCAGTGCGAAGAAAGTTTTACAGAATTGAAGAAGAGGTAGACGTCAGCTCCAATTTTGACGTTGCCTAATCCAGGAGAGGCTTTTATGGTGTATTGTGATGCTTCTAAGATGGGTTTAGGAGGTGTGCTTATGCAGAATGGTAAGGTAGTTTCTTATGCGTCAAGGCAGTTGAGGACTCATGAGAAGAACTATCCTACGCATGATTTAGAGCTTGTTGCTGTTTTCTTTGTGTTGAAGATTTGGAGGCATTATCTTTCTGGTTCTAGATTTGAAGTGCTTAGTGACCATAAGAGCTTAAAGTATTTATTTGATCAGAAGGAGTTGAATATGAGGCAACGAATATGGTTATAATTGTTAAAGGATTATGATTTCGGTTTGAATTATAATCCAGGAAAAGCGAACGTGGTAGCTGATGCATTGAGTCGAAAGACTTTACATATGTCAGCAATGATGGTTAAAGAGTTGGAATTAATTCAGCAGTTCAGGGATACGAGCTTAGTTTGCGAGGTTACTCCGCAGAGTGTCATGTTGGGTATGTTGAAGATAAATAATGAATTTTTAGACAGTATCATAGAAGCTCAGAAGTTGGATGTGAAACTGGTAGATTTAATGGTTGGAATCGATCAGTTTGAGAACAATGATTTTAAGGTAGATGCGCAAGGTGTGTTGAGATTTCGTAACTGGATTTGTATTGCTAATGATGCTGAAATGAAGAAAGTGATACTTGAAGAGAGTCATAGAAGTAAGTTGATTATTCATCCAGGAGCTACAAAGATGTATCAAGATTTTAAAGGTTTGTTTTGATGGCCTGGGATGAAGAGTGACGTGGCCCGGTTTGTGTATGCATGCTTGACTTGTCAGAAGTCAAAAGTTGAACACCAGAAGTCGACAGGGTTGATGCAACCCTTGGAAGTTCCAGAATGGAAATGGGATAGCATTTGAATGGACTTTGTGACAGGGTTGCCTAATACTTTAAGAGGACATGATTCGATTTGGGTGATTGTTGGTAGGCTTATGAAGTCAGCTCATTTTATTCCTATTAATTAGTTTTCCAGTGTCGAAGTTGGCTGAGATTTACACTAGTGTGATTGTGAATTTTCATGATGTTCCTTTGTGCATTGTGTCAGATAGAGATCCAAGATTTACTTCTAATTTTTGGAAGAGTTTGCAAGAAGCGTTGGGTTCTAGGTTGAGGTTGAGTTCAGCGTATCATCCTCAGACAGATGGTCAGACTAAACGGACGATTCAATTGTTGGAAGACTTGTTAAGGGCATGTGTTCTTGAGCAGGGAGGTTCGTGGGATACTTATCTTCCGTTGATAGAGTTCACTTATAATAACAGTTACCATTCTAGTATTGGGATGGCACCTTTTGAGGCGTTGTATGGTCGAAGATGTAGAACTCCTTTATGTTGGCATGAATCTGGTGAGAGTGTAGTACTTGGACCTGAACTTGTTCGTGAGACTACTGAGAAGGTGAAGTTGATTTGAGAAAAGATGAAAGCTTCACAAAGTAGACAGAAGAGTTATCATGACAAGCGAAGGAAAGATTTAGAATTCCAAGATGGTGATCATGTGTTTTTGAGAGTTACACCTGTGACTGGTGTTGGGCGAGCATTGAAGTCTAAGAAGCTCACTTCTCGTTTTATTGGACCGTATCAGATTTCAGAGAGAGTGGGGAATGTTGCTTATAGAGTGGCTTTACCGCCTAATATTTCGAATTTGCATGATGTGTTTCACGTCTCGCAACTTCGGAAGTATATTTCAAATCCATCTCATGTGATTCATATGGACGATGTGCAAGTACGGGATAATCTTACGGTGGAGACGATGCCTGTACGGATCGCGGATCGTGAAATAAAGACTCTAAGGGGCAAAGAGATTGCCTTGGTTAAAGTGGTTTGGCTAGGAGCTGCCGGAGAGAGCATGCCTTGGGAGTTGGAGAGTAAGATGCGAGACTCCTATCCTGAATTGTTTGATTGAGGTAAATTTTCGAGGACAAAAATATTCTAAGTGGGGGAGATTTATAACGCCCGTAATTTAATTAATTATTTAATTAAATTATTTTTGGAATATTTTTGAAGATGTGCTATAATTAATTGGATTTAATTATTATAGTAAGTGGAGAAATAATATTAGAATTATAATATTGTTTGGTGTGGGCTTATTTTGAAGGAATAGAAATAATAAGGGGGTGTATTAGTTTGGAGCCCAATAAGGAATAAAAAAATAATAGGTTATTTTATTGTTGTTAGAAGAAATAGAAAGAAGAAACAATAGAAGAATAAGGATTGAGAAGGAGAACGTGAAGCTGCTGGAAAAAGTGGAAAATGGCAGAACGAGAATTCAACCAAAAAATTATAGAGCAACCTTCATTCCAAGGTAAGGGTGGGGTTCTGACTTTATAATTGGGTTCATGATGATTGATATGTGGGGTTAGAGGTGATTGTTGTTTTATTCTTGAATTGAATGTATATGATAATGTATGATGAAGATTTGACGAATTTTAGATGAATAATGATGTCCCAATGTTGTTTGATCGATATAGAATCTTAGGATAATTGTAGGTGATGATTTATCATGATTATATTAAGCTTGTAGGGTTAAAAACATGAATCCCGTAGTGAGATGCAGGGAAGAAAATCGCAGAATTATGCAGGAAGGATCAGGATGTGTCGACCTCTAACTTGATGCGTCGATACATGAGGGCCTAGAGACTCAGTATGAGTCGACACGAAGAGGCTTGCGTCGATACATGAAGGTTAAAAGACTCAGGATGAGTCGATCTGTGGGATGCATGCGTCGATACATGCTGTGTGCAAGACTCAGGATGAGTCGATCCATGAGAGGATACGTCGACTCATGTTGCGGATTTAGTGCAGTACGTGTCGATCCAAGGGGTTTTGCGTCGACCCATAATGCCTGATTTTTGGCAGATTCAGTTTTAAAGTGCTATAACTTGAGTTTTAGGATGCCGTTTGAGATGTCGTTCGAAGTGTTGAATAGCTAACGCGATGAACTTTGTTCTAGAGGATTAAAATGAAGAATAAGAAGTGTAATCCTAGTAGCCAATTTAGGATTTAGAATTAATTCCCATGTTGGTCGTGGCGTTGGTTTTGCACAAAATGATGAAGATGAGATGCTTAGAGGCTGCTGTTTGACTTATGACAGTAGGATTAGTGACAGTAACGATGTAAGATTACAAAATAACAATATGGATTACTATGGTATTAATGTACAACTGTGTTTTTAGTGAGAAGTCATTAATGATGTTGTGTTGATGGTTTATAATAAATAAATGATGTTTGATGAATTATTATGATGATATGAGATATTGATGAAGAGACGTTGAGATGCTTTTGAGATGTTATTAATTTGAGATGCTTTTGAGATGTTGTTAATTTGAGATGTTGTTAACTTGGGTGTTGTTATTACATTCATGATCGTGTCGCATACATTGTATTTTTTTAGATGGAGCTTATGCTCGTTGAGATGGCCTGTATTGGCGAATTTTGAGATGAAGGCTTATGCCTTGTTGATGCCTCTATTAATTGGAAAAAATTTTAGATGGGAGTTCTTCTCCAATGGTACCACATGCATTTGCATAGTATTGAGTCGCATTATATGATTGCATAAAGAAGTGTATTTTTGATGTTGATAAATGTGTATATGCATTGTAATTATTGTTGATTATGAGATGAGAAGTGGTGATGTTATTGATCTAATTTAATATATTAATTATCATGCGCTTTATTATATTGTTAGATATCTCACCCCTTCTGTTTGAATGTTGCCCTTATGTTGTAACGTGCAAGTAATCGAGAGTGAAGGATGTATACCTTCGGTAGTTCGAGTCGGTGTCATTGCTTTGATATGTAACACTCGGGGGGATGAACGCTTGCTGTTTTTGATTGTTGATTATTATTAAATTGTGTTGTTTCGAAGTTGCTGTATTGATGATAAAATTGTTATTGAGAATTACGCTGTGTAGATGATGAGTTATTTAATTAAAGATGTTATGATGGTTCATCCGATGTTTTGAAAGTGTTATATATCCACGATGAATGCAATGAATTTTTTATAGAAGAATTTGTGACGTCCTGATTCGTTTTCATGATTGAATTTTATAACTCTGATTTATTTATATAATTTGCCAGGGTAGAATTGGGGTATTACACTCTCCATCCTACCAGTTATCATGGAGCTTGTGGTTGAAGGAGATGTCCCGTACACTATCCTCCATCCCGACATGCCTACCTCTCTTGAAGACTTGCAAAAGGGTTGGATTCAGCTAAAGGAGGAACGAGATGCCTTTGAAGCTCAATTCTACGCTAGTGAGGAAAGAGTCTTGGAGCTTACAAAGAATCTACATGAAGAAGAAAGTGTGAACACCTACCTTGCGCCAAAGAGGATGCGTTCGACCTTTTTATCTTAGAGATTAATTTTGTAAGACCAAAAGGCATGATGAAGTCATTTGGAACTAATTAATGAAATTTGACGTTTGTTCATTCTTTGTATATACAAATTTAAATTTCATAAATCCTTGAAATCATTTGCATATGCATCTTCCATGCATCATAACTTAACAGGTTTTCCATGACATGTTTCCTTATCTTTTCGCTGTTTATTTCAACAAGATGGATATCGAGAAAACAATGAAAGACCTACAAGAACAAAACTCCCAGTTTCAAGAGACTCTGTTAACCCTGGCCAAGGGGCAACAATAGTTGATGACGTTGCTGGAAACCAAAAAGAAGCCAAAGAGGAAAGCTTTAGTCAACATGGCTAGAAGATTCAGAGAGCCAGTCCGTCAGATACCGGTAGTGGAAGACTCATCTGAGGAAGACGAGAATCAGATTAGAGAAGCAAAGAGTACCCAGGCTGGGTGTATCAATGACCAAGCGTCTGATGATGAGGATTATTTTGACGAGCATTATCCTGCTGCCGATGTTAAGTACAAGATGCTAGAAGACAGATTGAAGGCAGTTGAGTTCCAAGCCGTCCCCGGTTTAGATTTTGATGATTTGGGTTTAATATCTGGGGTTGTCATTCCCCACAAATTCAAGATACCAGCCTTTGCAAAATATGATGTGGTTTCTTGCCCAAAACTTCACCTGAAGTCTTATGTGCCCAAGATTCAACTGCACACCGCCGACAAGAAACTATGGGTTCAATTCTTTCAAGAAAGCTTGGCTGGGATGCAACTAGAGTGGTTTTACCAATTGGAGGGTTCCCGTATCCATACATGGGAAGACTTAGCCACAACTTTCTACCACCAATACTAGTATAATTCCGACTTGGCGCCGACAAGAGTTCAGTTGCAAGAAATGACAATAGGTAAGGATGAAGGATTCAAAGAGTACGCCCAAAAGTGGAGAGACCTTTCCAGTAGGGTTCAACCACCTTTTACTGATAGGGAGCACATTGACATGTTTATGGGCACTTTATCTGGTCCATTTTTCAACTTATTGGTTGGTTACTCTTCTTCTGGCTTCACCGAGATAATCTTAATCGGTGAAAGAGTTGAAAGTGGTATCAAAAGCAGGAAGATTCGTATATCATCTTCTTCCACCTCCAATCATGTAAAGAAACATTTTATTAGGAATAAAGAAATCAATGTTGTGTATGGGGCAAGGGCCCGTACCAAGAAGGATGATCGTCCTTCCGTTAATGCTGTTCGGATTTCCAACCCACCACCTGTTCAAAGACAATCTGCCAATCATCAACGGTTTGAGACTTCACGAAGACAATTCACAAGGATAGGCATGTCGCCATCCCAAGCCTTACAACACCTGTTAAAGGCTAATTTGGTGACACTGCGTGATCCTCCGGCCAATCTAGATACCTCTTCACCTAAATAAAATCCGAATACCAAGTGTGCATATCACTCAAATAGTCCCGGGCATGAGACTGACCAATGTTGGGCACTGAAGAATAAAATTCAAGACTTAATAGACAACAAGACCATTGAATTTGATCCTCCTCCAACTCCGAATGTAATCACCTCTCCTATGCCAAACCATGGCAAGGGTGTCAATGTTGTTGAAGATACCATTTTTGTTTCCTCTGTCGAAGACTTGACTACTCTGTTAAACATTACCAAAGAGAATCTGTTGAAATCTGAGATTTTCCCTGGCTGTTTGAAGGAATGTGATTGTTGTGCCAAACAAATCAATGGATGCAAAGGGTTGAAGGAAGGCATTCAATTCCTAATGAATAGCCATGAGATCCTATTCGAGAAGACTCCACCCGCCAAAAATCTGACTGATAAGATTGAAGACCTCTGTATCATAACCATCTCAAACAAGCCTCTTAGGATCTCCTCCAAGGGTCCTATCAGGATTTTGAATGAACTGACTGTTGCTCCTCTGATAATTACCACCCCCTGGCCAATTCCGTACTCTTCCAATAAAGCAGTGCCATAGAATTATGGTGCTGAGGTGTTTTACCATGGAATAAAGCAAGACGCTTAAATCGAAGAAAACAATGCTGGGGACATTGGTAACAATATTGGCTCTAGTAAGGTGACCAGAACTGGGAGAATTTTTTCACCCAATATTTCACCACTAGTTGCTACAAAGGCACGTGTCTGTATCACCGCTGCTAAGCCTAATCCTGACACAAGGGGAAAGGAGAAAGTTGTTGAGCCTGTCGAGACAGAAATACCCGAAAAAGACATTGCTTCCGAGGAGCCTTCCGCTCGAGAAATGGATGAGATCTTGAAAATTATAAAAAGAAGTGATTTCAAGATTGTGGAGCAGTTGGGGCAAACCCCTTCCAAGATTTCCATGTTATCTTTGCTACTCTGTTTCGACGCTCATGCTCGGGTGTTAATTAAATTCTTGAAAAAGGCTCATTTCCCTCATGATACCACGACATACCAGTTTGAAAATTGCATGGTAAGCTTGACGACCGATAATGGTTTAGTGTTCTCGGATGCTGATCTGACGCCACTTGGAAAGAACCATAACAAAGCTCTGCATGTTTCTGTTGAATGTAAGGGGACTACCTTGGCACATGTTTTGGTTGACACTGGCTCTTCTTTAAACGTGCTACCCAAGGGGGTTTTGGACCGTTTAGACTGTGAAGGACTAGTTTTGAAAACAAGTGATATTATTGTGAGGGCTTTCGACGGGTCCAAAAGGACAGTTCATGGAGAGTTGGATCTCCCAATCAAGGTAGGCTCACAGATTTTAAACTCTACTTTCTACCTAATGGATATCCGTCCTGCCTACTCCTGTTTGCAGGGACGCCCTTGGATTCATGGAGCTGGGGTAGTAATCTACACTTCACCAAAAGCTCAAGTATCCAGTCAAAGGAAGAATTGTCACTGTCTGTGGTGAGGAGGAGTTCATGGTAAGCCACCTCAACTCTTTCAAGTACGTGGAGATGGATGGAGAATTTATAGAAACTCCGTGTCAGGATTTTGAAGTTGTACCACCAATGGGTGCTACTGCCAAATGTTCCTCTGATCTGTCCAAAGTTGTTAAGGTCGTGCCAAAGATGGTTTAGTTTAAAGATGCTCGTGCTGCAGTCGAAGAAGGAAGCTGTGATACTTAGGGGCAACTCCCTAAGATCCCATTTAAAGTAGACAAATGTGGTATAAGTTTCACTATCAAGGCTCAAAAAGAAGTGAGGCACGCTCGTGCAGGGAAGCCTCCTCTCTGTATTGGAAGTCATGAAGTTAACGATGTGGGTGATTCTAATGATGAGGTTGCATTTGAAGATTGGGTATATCCTACTAAAACAGAGCTCAACAATTGGCACGCAAAGGACTTCGTTCCCATCTCCTTCGTTGAGGAGTAATTACTTGTTTATTGCTTTCTTTTAATTCAAAAACATTTTGTTTGTAATATTAAACAATGACTTTTAAGCCATGTGCCTAGCCCGAGGCACTATGGTCCATTTATCAAGGGTTTTATTTATGTTCATTTTATCATATGATCATTCAATACAAATCATTGGACTTTTGCATTCAAATCTTTATGCTCATTATCTTTCTTTTTCTTCAAATACATTTTTCAAAATAGCCATGTAACTTACATGCACACACACACACATACACTCTTGCAGGTCCTCATCCACTCTGGGTCTTATTGCTAATAACTCTACTATTGCCAACTATGATTTCGAATGTCCAATTAACCAAGCCGAAGATGAAGGCGAGGAAAATTGTGAAATACTGGGAGAACTAGCAAGACTTCTATTACAAGAGGAAAAATATATTCAGCCGCATGAAGAGTCAGTTAAAGTCATCAATCTGGGTACCGAGACAGACAAGAAAGAGGTCAAGATCGGCACTAACCTGGAAAGCAGTGTCAAAAGCAGATTGGTTCAGATGTTGCATGATTATGTGGAAGTGTTTTCATGGTCGTATCAAGATATGACAGGGTTGGATACCGACATTGTAGTCCATCGTCTGCCGACAAAGGAAGATTGTCCTCCTATCAAACAAAAAGTTCGTCGTATGAGGCCTGACATGTCTGAAAAGATAAAAGCTGATGTGATGAAACAATTTGATGCAGGATTCCTAGATATGACATCTTATCCCCAATGGGTTGAAAATATGGTTCCAGTACCAAAGAAAGACGGAAATGTTCGCATGTGCGTAGATTATAGGGATCTGAATAGGGCAAGCCCCAAGGATAACTTCCCTCTACCTCATATTGATGTATTGGTCGATAACACTGCTCAGCATAAAGTTTTATCTTTCATGGATGGTTTCTCCGGCTATAATCAAATTAGGATGGCTCCTGAAGACATGGAGAAGACCACTTTCGTTACGCAATGGGGCACCTTTTGCTACAAGGTCATGCCGTACAGATTAAAGAATGCAGGGGCAACATATCAAAGAGCTATGGTAGCTTTGTTTCATGACATGATCCATCATGAAATAGAGGTCTATGTGGATGATATGATTGCAAGATCACAAACTGAAGAGGAACATCTCAGTCACATATACAAGCTATTCGAGAGGCTCAAAAAGTATAAGTTGAGGTTGAACCCTAATAAGTTCACATTTGAAGTACGATTTAGAACACTTCTTGGTTTTGTTGTCAGTGGTAAAGACATCGAAGTCGATCCTGCCAAGGTAAAGGCCATCCAAGAAATGCCAGTCCCCCACTCTGAAAAGAAAGTTAGAGGATTCTTGGGTCGTCTTAACTACATCGCCCGCTTCATATCTCACTTGACTTCTACTTGTGAGCCAATATTCAAACTCTTAAAGAAAGATCAAGTAGTCAGATGGAATGATGAATGTCAAGCTGCCTTCGATAAAATCAAAGAATATATGCAAGAACCTCCTATCCTCATGCCTCCAGTTGAAGGAAGACCCTTGATCATGTACTTGACAGTACTAGAGAATTCTATGGGGTGTGTTTTGGGCCAACATGACGAGTCTGGTCGAAAAGAGCATGCTATTTACTACCTGAGAAAAAAGTTTACCGATTGTGAAACCATATAGTCACTGCTCGAGAAAACTTATTGCGCTCTGGCATAGGCTGCTCACCGACTAAGACAGTATATGTTGACTCATACTACTCTATTGATTTCTAAGATGGACCCTATCAAGTACATCTTTGAGAAACCTGCTCTTTTCGGACGGATAACTAGATGGAAAATGATCTTGACTGAGTACGACATTCAATACACAATGCAAAAGGCCATCAAAGGTAGTGTTTTAGCAGATCATTTGGCGCATCAAGTTGTTGATGATTATCAGTCTATGAACTTCAACTTCTCGGATGAGAACATCATGCTAGTGACCGATTGCAGGAAACCTAGACCGTATGATGGAACTGAACAAAGATCCCGATGGATTATGGTCTTCGATGGGGCTTCCAACGCCTTGGGTAACAGAGTTAGTGTTGTGATCATTTGATTGAAAATAAGAAGGATTTTGATTGAAAAAAATAGAATAATTTTGGTTGAGAAAATTTTGAACGATTTATTTTTATTCATTACACCAAAAGCCTTTAATGTAAGAAAATTAAAATTTGTATTGAAAGAAGATTTTTGAGGTTTTAAAAAAAATTTGTTTAAATATAATTTTTATTGTTATAATATTTTAAAAATTAAAAATAAATGATAAGTATTATTTTATCATTTTAAATAAAAAATAAATTCTAAAAAATATTAAATTTTTTTCTATATTTTTAAAGATTATTTTTTCAAAGTCCTTCCTTCCTCCCCTCCAAAGTCCCCATCATAACCTTAGAAAATTATACATGTAATTTGAATTTGTGATCTCTTTGAATTCATAGGATAACCACCAGCTAATTTTAATAACTCTGACCCACCGACACTTGGTAAATGTGCATCATGTTTTGCGATAAATGTTATTATATTAGCTGAAACATGTAGGTATAAGTACTCCCTTTGTTTTAAAATTATCCTCGTTTTAATAAATAATGTATTTTTTAAAAATAATAGGCATTATCACTTTTGAATATATTAATAATAATAATTTTTTCAATTGTATTTTTATTTTTTACTCCCGACATTACTTTTAATATATTAATAGAGTTGATTTTGTAAAAATGTCTTATGACAATATTATTGTATTCTTTAATTTGTGTAAAACAATTTTAAACGATAATCATTTTAAATCAGATGAAGTATCAATTTGTCTCACTGATCTATAACGAGGAGCATTTACAACCGGTCTTTTAATTTAACCGGTTGATATCACAGTGAGTCGTCACGAGAAACAGTCACATTAAATCAAGAGCAACACATAAGTGAAAGAGACGTTACATATTTATCAAAAACTTTAAGATAATAAATATATGAATCATCTCATTATAAAATGCTCAATCTCCAATTTTTTAATAATATAAAACTAACAACTTACTTGCACATAACATCACGTATCATGTGGGATTTCTTAGAAGATAAAAGTTTAAGATGATATTTCCCTAAAGAGAATGATTTGAAGTAAGTAAAAATAAGATCTAATGATAATACCTAGACCTTGGTAGATGATTTGTTAAGTTTTCAAATCTCATATCAATTTTCTCATGTCAAGTGTAAACTTTTATATTTGATAATGAATTTATTTTATGATGTAATGTAAATCATGTCACTGTTTCATATGAATTAAGAACAATTTATATTTTGTTTGAAAAAATAAAATTTGAAATAAATTACATGAAATGTATTATTTAAAAAATAATAGTAAAAATACACTGAAAAATGCGATAATGAAGAATACATTGACGAATATAATATTTTGAAAAAATATCATAAATTGATCAACCAAACCAAACCAATTAGTTTGGATCGGTCTTATTTTTGAAAAATATTAAAAACCAAACCAAATTGACGAAGATATCACCAATTCGAACCCTTTTTTTTATACCAAAAACCGATACAAACTGATCTGATTCCACCTTAATTTTACGCAAACACTTCAAAATCTTAGAACTCCCAATTCTAGTAAGGTAGAAACTCAATCATGATATTCCCTATAATAACCTCACCTTTACCTGCCTTAGGCACCAAAGTAACCACAACATCATCATCTTCATCAGCTTCCAAATTCTCCAATACTTTTGATATCCCTACCTTAAAACGAGTACTTATTCTTCCACTCTCATGACCATTGTTCAAACTAACAAAACTTCCCACAAATTCGTTTTGATCATATTCACTCAACTCATCTTCATCATCATTAACATGAACATCAAATTTGATATATTTATCACTTCTAAATTCAATCCCTTCTATCACCAAAACCTCTTCCTCATTTTCTTTCTCCAACTTACTTCTAAACTTCCTAGGCCTCTTCACAATGACACTTTTTATTGAATCCAAAACTATAGGAAAATGCTTTCTCTCCTTTGAACTCAAAAATCCTTTAGCTCTTTTAGCTTCCCTTTGTGCCTTACTCATTCTTGTTGATGTAGGTTGAAAATTTAGCCATGGTAGATCAAGATCTTGATAAACATATCCTAATTTTTTTGTATCAAGACAATCTCTCACCTTAACACGAACAAGATTGGCCTTTTCATCATAGAAGAAAAAATGTGAATCTAACCAATCTTCATCATCACTATAGTCTCTTCTTCCTTGTCCCAATTTTTTCCATATACTCCACATTCTATCTACGTTGGAATGATGAACATAGAACGTAGGATCTCTAGCAACTGTATAGAATGTTCCCATATCTTCACGATTTAGATAATCAGCAGAACCAACCCATGTGTGGAGAGTATTATGAGGTGCACATTCAACTGAACCAACACCTATTACCAGAAAAGGATGTAGAAATTTTTGATAAATGACAATAAAAATAGTATATAATAAATACATTTCAATATGTTAAACCAGGACCGTCTCATAGAGATCCGTGTAGATTAACTGAAACTTAAGTATGTCAAAATAAATAAAAAATTTATTTAACCACGATATAACTGTGACAAATATTTTATGAGATGCTATTTAATCACAGTTAAATTTTAGATCCTATCCAATAACCTGCGCAACAGTTCTTTGAATGCTCTCAAAGACGACACTGTGTTAAACAAGTTTAATGATTAAATATACCTGGATGTGCCTTGTCTCCATGTCTAAGAGGACCTCCCATGAACAATTCTTTGGTAGAAGCTAAAACCATATTTTTGTACATACCCGCAATGTTAATAGAAATTTGTTTTTGAGGAGAGACAAGATGTTCAACTTCATAGAATTGGATATCTACAATACGTGGTGGCATGTGGTTCTTGTCTCTTAGTTTATCATAAAGTGAAGAATTTGGGTATGTGAAATAGGATGGTATTTGCATGCCATTTATATTATCCCAACTCCAAAAGGGTAGAGCAAAATTTGGATCACCAAGTAAATCACCTAAGATTCTCTCAAAGAAATAAAGGTACCAACGGTGGAAAGGAAAAAAGAACCATGACCTATGAATATCAATTTTTAGATTCTCAAAAGGGTATTGTTGATGATATGCACCATTACAATAAGCACAATGGACTTTAGATTGTTGATAGAAACTACGAGGATCATCTTTAGGTAATGCTTTCATTAGAGCAATGCCTCTTTCAAATTTGGCTATAAACTCTTGATCAACTAAATGACATGGTTTTCTAACTCTAAGAGGAAAATTTGAAGATGCACCATAGTCTTGGAAGTCAAATTCTTTGAACTTATATGATGATTGCATAGGAGGACAACAATTGTTGCCTGCTATTGCATGAGAGGGTAAATCTGTGGGCAAACACTTGCTTGCATCCATCAAAATCGTGCGGTTTTTAGGAGTTTTTGGTAACCACAAAGGACTAATAGAATATGGATCTTCAATGTTTTTGAAACCAATGAAAGCATATCGCCAATTCAATCTCTTTAGATAGGGTTTGAAGCTTTGTTGCAATAGATTGCTTTCTTGGTTATTAGAGAAGGTTTCAATGGTGAAGAAATTTGAGAATTTTGTGGTGAATAAAAAAATTGTGAGACCAAAGAATAAAGGTATGAGAAGCCTTGAAAGAGTCATCATTTGAATCTTAGATTTAAGCTTCACTCTTTTTTTCTTCTTCTTCTCAAAATATGCATAAAATGCATGGAAATAAGGGTATTTATAGAATATAGAAGGAGTTGACTTTTTTTTACAAAAAATTAATCAACTCATAATAAAACGTGCAAAATATTATTTAAAGTTCACCTAACTTTTTTTGTTTTGTTTTCACAACGGAAGACGAGAAATGTGTCTTCCTCATGCACCACCCTCATGTTCTATTTATTATTATCTAGTGTATCTAGGTGTCTTGTAAATGCCCAATAATGTTTAAGACTTTACACCTATGCTATTCATTGTACAACTAGGACAAACCTGTGCGTTCGCATGAGGTTCAGATATGAGACGCACATTACAGTAAATGAAATGCGTTTAAATTTGAAGATCAGATTAAAAATTTAAAAATAATTGTTATAAGTAGATTATAGGATATTTAAATAGTTAAATATTTTTTATATAAATAAAAAAGAAATATTAAAAATAGATATTTAAAATGGTAAGTGGATAATTCACTACAAGAAAAAGCTTGATTAGCTAGGGGATTTAGTGAGGTGATAAACCCCTCACTAAATTTTGATATTGTTTGGGGTAAAACCCCTCGCAAATGATAAAATCAAAAAAAAATTAAATAAAATTCTGACGGGCTACCCCTTGCAAATGTAATAGGAGGAACTTTTGAATTTTGAAAATTTTACCGCTCTGCATTTTGCGAGGGGCTCCACCTCAAAAAATATGATTGTTGCTTACGCGTGGAGATACCCCTCGCAAATTGTAGTTAATTGAAAAGTGTGCATAATTCTGAAAAGCGTGTTAACATTTCACCAGGGGCTACCCCCTCACTAATTGTACAATTTAAAAAAACTTCAATTTCCCAAATTCATTTGAGTCTCTTCTTCTCTTTCTTTTCTCTCTTTTTTTTCTCTATTTCTTTCTTCTCTTTCTTTCTCTCATATTCTCACATTCTTCTATATTCATCTCTCATTTTTATTAATTATTAAAGGTATTGTTCTTTTAAATTATATTTTATATAATGTTTAATTTATGTTTTTTTTCTAATATTTAGTTTTCGTTTTGTATTTTTAGATATATTTTTTATCATTAAAGACAATCAAAGAATTTAAACCCAAATTGACTGTTCATCAAAGGTACATATTTTTTGTTTAATTTTTCTTAAATCTACTTATATAGTTGTAATGGGTGTTGTTTGTTATTATAATTGTAAATGAGTTTAGTTAAATAGGTGATGTTTGTTATTATTTGTTATTATAATGATTATGGGTGATGTTTGCATAAATATTTGTTGATTAAAAATTATTTATTTATAATGGTAAGTATGCTAGAAACTAGTTAAAAATATTTGTAAAAAAACAGTAATATGTAAAATGATTTTTTTAGTTATAATACTTTAAAAAATAGTAAGACAATAAATATATTATCATGAAAACTTTATTGATATTATAGAAAAATAATATAATGAAATAGTTTTAATTATATTAATTATAGTTATATTACTATAATTTTTTTTAATGTTAATATATTTTTATTCTATTACTATTTTTATTTTTTTATAGTTTTTTTAATATTTTTCCAGGAACTTAACCCCTAGCCAATAGAAAACACTTGTATTTTGCAAGGGGATTAGCCCCAAGCAAAATATCTGACACGCTGCACTAATATCTGAACCCCTAGTCTGCGCATACGCTTGCGTGTTGTTTGGAGGAAAATTTTGATTGCATTTTGCGAGGGGGTTAGCCCCAAGCAAAATGGCGACTTGGAAAGCCCCTCACAAATAAATTTTTGACCCCCTATTTTGCTAGGGGACCAGTCCCCTCGCAATTTTTGCATTTGTGAGGAGTTTTTGCCATTTGTGAGGGGGTTATCCCCTAACTGATTTTGTTTTTTCTTGTAGTGATTAAAGTAAAAAAGTGTTAACATGATAATTAGGAACAAATGTGTTAAAATGGTTATTTACATTAGGAATACAAAACTTAATAATGTAATCAATAAATGAAAAAAATTAAATGAAAGAGATTAAAGGGAAAAAAATGGTGGGCCGAAGAATGTAATTAAAATAAGGTTGGGTTGTAATTGTCTAAATAATATGGGCCAGAAAAAAATTGAAACCCACTTGCCTAAGGAGAATGTTGGCTATATGGTGGAATTGGAAACGCTCAATCATATCAATTCACCTTGCCCTCCAATTAAGAACACGAACCGAAACTCTCAGCTTTCATCTGAACATGACTATCGAAGGTGCTGTAAGGGGACATCAAAGGTTAGATTCATGAAATTTGACATTTTGCATGTTTATTTCATTAAATTGTTATGCTAATTTCTGGCAACGATGGGTTTCGTGGGGTAGTTTTTCTCAGAGCGGTGAAAGAGATACCTCCATATATGCAATGGAGAATACTTACCTGAGTAAGTTTGTTATCGTCGGCATTGGAAAAGACCCTATTCTAAGTTGAATGGAAAAAATTGGGAAATTGCCACATCCTAGGGTTTGAAGTTGAATGGTGACGAAGCGGCTGTTACTGAAGATGCAAAGGGAAAAGGAAAGATACATATTCGTTGTGAAGATCTAAATGGTCATAGTCAGAATGAGAGTGTGGGTCAAGCTTTGAAATATGGCAAAAGGTAAGAAATGTTCAGTAAAGAATATAAAAATTATTATAAACCGACGGAGGTAGTAGAGACGATAATTTAATACTAACAATTTTTATTGTATGCTGGTGATTTAATGTAGGAGATTGAAACCAAAAGTCCATAATAGCAAGGAGAAAACGATTGAACCTGTTAAAAAGTGTTGTCGTCGTGACCTTGTTGTAATCAAACACAAGAACGATCATAGGTATTTCCTTTGGAAAAAGGAAATCAATTACGGGAAGACAACCGCCAAAAATGTTTTGGTAAGTATGGTAACATTGGGATTGACTATTAAAAGTCATATACTTTAATTTATAGTCCCCTGTTTGTGTATAATGTATGTCGTATGTTCTGTGCAGCAATTCCCCCAAGAAGTTATAAAAAACTGCTTGCATGAGGGTCATAAACATATTGAGCTTTGTGATTCTAATAAGAAGATATATCAGTGTGAACTACACTATGCTAAAAGAAAGTATTGCGTGGAGAGCCAATTGGCAAGGGGTGGTATGATTATGCAAAGGACAGATGTATCGGGAAAGGGGATAAGCTTGATTTTTGCATTCGTGATCATCCATAAAAGAGGCTTGACCCTGTCGCGCAAAGGGTTACCGTCACGGTGATGAACAAATCATCCCTTGGTTAAGAAAGTTAGAAGTGTGGTAATAAAAGGAATGAAATGGTGTTTGGATGGCTCAGTGTTATTTATTTTGATGTTTTGTGTTTTAATATTTATGTTGTTAATTTGTAAGGAGCATTTAAGCTGCTCAAACTGTTTTGCTGCAATACCTTATGTTTAGAAAATATATTATGACCTTTGTCTCAAAAATCCCTTTTTAGTTCAATGTTTACAATTAAAGTAAAAAACAAAGTTTATAAACTATAAAAAATATGATAAAAGTCAATTTCATTTAATAAGTGTGATTTAGATGGATAAGTGTAAATATGGAAAGAATGGGCCACAAGTCCATCGGCTTTAGTTGATGGGCATAATGGAAGTACGATTACTTTTTATATTAATATGATATATTGAAGAGAGAAGGTTGAAATCATACAATAGGTATTGTCAAAAGTAATTTGCAAGGGAAAATTTTTATGGTTATCAAGGTAAGCGCCTATTTACTTCCATCAAACGATGTTCACCGCCATTCCTAATATCGTCGTTAAAAGGTATAATCTTGTATTCCCTGTACCGTAGATTGATGTATCAAATCTGAATGAAAGTAATGTTCATATTTTGGCAGTCTCTGAATGAATGTAATGTTCATATAATCTTGTATGGTATCCAATCTGAAGCAAAAAATGGGGGTTCATATTTATCAGGCTTCTAGGAATGTGATAGAGGTAGAGACATTAAGGGTAAAATGGCAGTCTCTGCAGCACCCTCCATTGTCTGGGAAAATGTTGTTGACAAACTAAGGACATATGTGACAAATTTCATTGAAATAGGCAAGGATAAAAAGGATGCTAAGAGAGTGAAAGGCGATTGTGGTGCTGGAATTTCTCACATATCAATTTCCTCAAACACTAACAGGTATATACATAGTTAACTAAATAAAATAATGAAAAGGTGTGGCTATTAAATGAAGCTTTAGAATGCTAGTGTATAAGTTAAATGTAATGGTTATACAATTCAGAGGATAAGGGTAGTGATGTAGATATGGAAAACCTTCCAAGCTATACTATATGGAAAAGGGAGAAAAAAGTTGGCAAGAAACCCAAAGAAAATGTGTTTGTAATTAGACCCATGAAACCTCAATGTGTTATTGTTATTATATAAGTTATATATTGTGATATATTGAAATTCATTTCCATTATTTTTTGTAGAAAATCCCTCATAAGGTGATAGGAAAATCCTTACATATGTCTCACAGGCGCGTAAAGTTGGTTGATTCGAGTACGAGAAATAGCTATGTTGTGAACTTCGTGTAGTTGAAAAGAAGTATTATGTTGAAAGGTTCTCAGGTGATTGTTAGAATGAGTTTGTCTGCGAGAAGTGGCTAAAGAATGGTGATAAGGTGGCGTATAAACTCAGCGACCCCCCGGGAAAAAAGGTTGTTGTTAGTGTCTTTAAAAGTTGAATAATTGTGTTGGCAAAGACGTGTATGGGTGTTGGAGTAAGGGGAATTAATTTTGGTTGTTTTGGATATGTCTAAGAAGATAGTTTGGAAGTTTTTTATAATTTTCTATTAAAGTATAATGAATTGAATAAATGTAATGTTCATATTTTGGCAATGTGTTAGGATGTAAAATTTGAAAATCAGTAATGTAAGCATCCTGCATTGGTCTTAATAATATTTTGTGTGGTACGTTATATCTGTTTTAGTTATGTTTGGTAATATAAACAAATGTTATTTTTGTAAACAAATCTGAATAAGATGTTGATTAGAAGCAGAAATAATGAAGTCAGTATTGATTTCAGATGAAATATTGCCAAAGATCCAGGTAATAAAAAAAATAGTTAGTATTAATCAGAATGTGGATTTCATTATAGTATAAACCAAAGAGTCAAGTAACAAAGTATTGAAAAAGTATAACAGGATCTGTAAATGAGTAGTTGTAACATATTAAATGCAACAAAAAAAACATGTGACATTGTTTAAAACATGAGTGGGTCAATGTCAGAGAAGAAAATAACTTGCAAACAATAAATAGATAAAGATAAACATTAAAAAAAATAAAAATAATATAAAAAAGGTAAACAAAAATAAAAAATTCTCTATTATATAAAGGGTCAAAAGTTTGAAGGATGAAGTTTAATTAAAAAGGCAAGAAATATTGTTGAGTTGCGTCTGTTTGTCCAAGTTCAGAGAAATGGAAAGCAAGAGTCATGTGTCATCAGAGGAAGCCATGTAAAATGTTTATTAGCATAATATTAGGTTTGTATGTATTTGTAGTTGAATCGGTAATAATTAAAGTTTTTCAGTTGATGTGTGATATTGTTTTTGCAGATCTATGGAAGAGTTAGAGTGGAGAAGACATAGGCTTGACATGTCTACCTTAAGCACTTGGAAGAGGTAAAAAATATAGCTTGGCGAAGGAAAAAGCACAGATGTGCAAACATTTATCACCAATAATGGGAAATATGAAAGAAAAAGGCAAAGATAAAAGACCAACCGTTGGTGGTGGTGAGTTGACGCAAAAAAATTAGACGGTGGATCCTTGGTTGGTTATGTTTGGTTAGGGAATGTAGGTCTAGATCTGGAGAAAAGGGGAGAGTATGAAGCAGGATCATCGGTCGCGTTCTGTGGGGCAGTTAAAACACGCGTTGTTTCTGAGAAATCTGTGGAGAAAAAACCAGCATCATCTATTTTCAACGGTAGTATAGCTGAAAGAGTCAAAGATCGAAAGAGGAAAAAGGATGGATCAAATGGAGATCATGGAAATGCTGCTGGTGTTAATGAGAAAAGGAAAATTCATGCAACATTACTGCGTAAGAAGGGTGGGAAAAGGAAATAAGTCGTTTAGGCGTTCAATGGTTGTTATGAAGCGGAAGTTTAATGCCAGAGATATATTTGAAGATTCCAATGGATTAACTTACACAAATGTTTCCTCTAACAGTGATTGGTAAGTGATGAATTACCAAAAGCTTTCATGTTTTACAAAATTTGTTTAAAAATTTAATGATGTTAATTATGTTTAAAAGAATTGCATATATAGTTTTGCAATAAGTTTGTAATGGTTTAATTGAAGTTGTAGTTGTGATGAAGTCGAGCCTGATGGTGACAATAGTAGCGCCCCATGGTACTATTTGTGGAAAAAGGAAATATCTTGTGGGAAGATGACATCCAAAAATCTGCTGGTAAGTAGGTTAATCATTCTATACAATTATATAAGTCTGGGTGAGTATGTATGATTCCGTTTATATAAATTATATGTTTTGTTTCATGTGTAGCAATGTCCTAAAATAGTTGGTATGTAGGTGAATAATTTCATAAAATTATATAAGTGAAAGTAAGAATGTGTTATCCCGTTTATTGAAAATATATGTTTTGTATCATGTGTAGCAATTTCCTCAGAAGGTTATTAGGGAATGCTTCCCAAAGGGTCGGGGCCATATTCAGTTAGCGGATTCAGACACAGGACATATTTCTGAATGCAATTTGCATTTTGCTGAAAGGGAATATTGCATTGAAAGGTACATTGGAAGGAGTGGTATGAATATGTTAAGAAGAACCGTATAAGAAAAGGCGATAAGGTTGTCTTTTTCCTCTGAAACCCTCCATCAAGTAGGGTTGTTGTCACCCTTATCAATCGTCAATAGTCGCTGGAGGAAATTTAAGAAAGGGTGATGATGAAGAGGCAAATGGTCATGGATGTTCTAGTGCAGTTTCTCAGTATGTTTTCTATTTAAGTGGAATGTATTTTGGGTAATATGAACAACTAATTTGGAATGTAATATGTGTACTTTGAACAATTAATGTTGTAGTTAACATGCCCTTGCTTTTTTTGATGGAAAATATGAAACCTCAAAGTTATAAGCATCCAGCAAGGGGCACCTAATATGTACAATTGATGTACTGTATATGGATGCAATATTAGTAGCATGTATAATATTATGGTTGCAGTTACGTTATATAGACAAATGTGTATATTTATATGTGTACTATGTAAAGAAATACGTGGCAATTTTAATATGCTGCAAGAAAACCTGTTTATGTAGTGCACAAAACTGGGCTCACGTTATGTTGATAAGAAAAGCTGCTTATTAGTAGAGAAAATATCACATGGGATATATTAAAATGATAATAAAGGATAATGATACAAAACGATAGTGATATATTAAAATGTGGGGAATAAGACATAATAAGTACAAAAGTGGAAACAACATCCACTATTTTTAGGGACATAAAAAGTAGTGGTCTCAGTGAGTAATACAATTTGAAGGAATGCAATTGTTGTATCAAAAGGTGGGGTTGTCTTATATGCATGTCATTTAACGTTGCATGGGAAGAATACCACAAATCCACAACAAAGAAAACCTGCAATAGTATTTGATGGATAATAATGTCAACAATGCAGGTTGAAAATGAATTAAACTGGATGACATTATGTGGCATAAATAAGAAAACATTTGTATAGGATATAAATTAGAATGTGAACATACTAAATATTTGCAAAAACTTCCTTGTACACAACGTTAGAAGTTGTAGTCTTTGGAATTTTGCTCTTATCGTGTATCAAGATTTTGATACCTTTTTTGCTTGTAACCCTTGAAATAACGATATATAATTGTCCATGGTTGAATAGATCTTTTGGTATATATAGTCCAACCCAATCCAATGATTGACCTTGATACTTGTTGATTGTCATTGCGTAGGACACAATTATTGGAAATTGTCTTTGATTCGATTTAAATGGTCAAGGTGATTGTGATGGAGACATATTCATTCGAGGAATGTAAATTATCTTGGCGTGGCCTTTCCCGTCCATTATTTCTGCTTCAAGAACATGATTTTCAAGTTTAGTGACAATAAGTCTTGTACCATTGTACAAACCCTCAGAGTGGTCAATATTTCTCATAAGCAACACCTTTTCTCCTTTAAAACCTTTTCAAAGATTAGACATGTGTCATTTATAATTGAGACGTCATTCCCCTATCCCCATGGTTGTAAAGATGTCAACTTTTCTACTTGAGTACTAGAGGTGTGTCCAAACTCTCCCTCATGCTGGTGTGTTGTCCCTCTTTCTCATATTTTGTGGGTGATTAGTCGAGTCTTCTCTTTAAAAATGACGACTTGTCTCTTCATTTAAAATTAACCAACCAATAAACCTTTTGGAGAAGAACTATGGTAATTTGATTCCCTATTGCACGACGGGGACACGTAGGCACGAGGTTTCGAAACAGAGGCACGCGTAATAATAAAAACTCTTCTTTTTTTCTTTAATAATTCATCCATGCATTCACTTAGCTTGTAAGCTTTAGATGATACACTCCATTTGATTAGAACAACCATAGTGGATCTCGTTGAGTACAACGGACATGAGGGGTGCTAATACATTCCCCTTGTGTAATTCACTACCGTACCCTTTCTCTTGGTCGCGAGACCATGATGATTTCTGTTTTTAGGTTTTCTTTGATGTTTTCATTTCCCTTCCTTGGGATTAATAAATATTCAATGGCAGCTTCATGGTGTTTTGATATTTTTCGTGGTAGCGATAACTGGTGACTTCACTTAGGATAACCTAAGCGAGTCAGTCCTAGATCTTGTTTGTTTCTTTCATTGGGTGTTTATTATTTATGCTTTACTTGTTTTTACATTCATTTCATTTTACTGTTTTCCATATTCTGGATATTGTTGATGTGCGAGTTGCTGGATTTTCTATTTTTCAGGTTTGGTGGGATGATACTATGAGGTAAAAGGCCCAATATCCAGGCCAGAGAGAAACACTTAGGGACACTTAGGACTAGAGTGGATGTTCATGACCCTTGTCGAGTGTAGGCCCTACTAGTGTGATCATGAAGTACCATGCTCAGCTAGGTTCATTTGGGGATATTATCGTTATACGTACCTCTGTTATGATGATATGTTTCCACGTGGACTAACGACACTGTGGACCTTTTGACTATACCCAAGTCAGAATTTGCATGTGATATGGGATGGGAATTATTCTTACAGGTACCTATGTTGATCCTCATGCTACTTGGTTCCTTTGTGTTCTGATTTGGTGTCAGGCCTTTGGTCTTGTGATATTCAGTTTGTTCTGAATAGTGCAACAATTATTCATCTTAATGGAACCTTGTTCCCATATACTTGCATACGTAACATGTTAAATTTATTTTAACATACATGTTTCTTTATTCCATCCATCTTTTCTTTGATTCAAGTTGTTAAGCCGTCTCAAATATGAACACTATCAAGAAGGATGCCATGGCTTAATAATATGAATCAAAGCCCATAAGTTCCTGGAAATATTGGAACATGGAATTTTCATTGCATATCTTCTGCATCATCCATACAATCATGTAGGTTATCCAGGATCTCATTTCCAGTTGTCTCTTTCTTCCAGTTACCTATCAACCATTAAGTTGTTTCCCCAACACAACTATGGAACTAGAGTTGCCGCCAGATTGAGAGTGGAAAACAAGAACAACACAACATGGAAGTCATAATGGAAATTGATGAGTTAAAGTTAGGCATGGTAAAACTTACTGAGATAATGCAAGTTCTGATTTCCATAGGATAGCCACCTCAAAGGACAATGACCTTTGAAATTTCAACGGCTGTTATTGACCCTGAACTTATCCAACATCCAGTCACTACATGGCCAAAGTTTGGTTTACCTCAGAACTACTTTCCACCTATTGCAACTGCACCAATGGTTGGCCAGTCTTAACTATCATTTTTTTAGGCTTCAATTTCCTTTGAATCTCAGCCAATCATTCATATTACTTCTCATCAACCTGTTGCACAAGCTGCTTATGGGAACCATCTCTTTAAATACCATGCTTCCAGTCCCCGAAGTGTGAGTCAGGGAGATTTTGGTGAGATTAAAGACGTTAAAGAAAAATATAAGACTTTATAGAAGAGACTCAGAGCTATGGAAGGCAATGAGTTCTTCAGTGTTGATGCTGACAACGTGTGCTTAATTTTTGACCTTGTAATGCCTGTAAAATTTAAGACTCCCAAGTTTGATAAATACAAGGGGCACGCTTGTCCGAGGAGTGATTAGGTCATGTACTTTAGGAATATAACTACATATACCAAAAATCAGAAGCTTCTCATCCATTGCTTTCAAGACAGTCTGAGTGGTGCTTCACTCAATTGGTATATGGGACTCAAACGAAACCATATTTAGTGATTCTAGGATCTTGCTGAAAATTTCATGAAACAATATAAATACAACCTAGACATGGCTCTTGACCATCTTTAACTACAAAATATGTCTCATAATAGGTCCAACTTTCTTGGCACCTACCAAAACAAATACATGTCTTTTCTTTCAGTGCCATTCCGAAAAGCATGTTTCTCACTTAATTCAAAGCCAATAATTGGATATCGTGATCTTTCTTTCATCCAAAGCCAGTAATTGGATGTCATTTTGTTTTTACCTTCATTCATAGCCGGTAATTGGATGATGTTGTACCCCAAAATCCGCCCTACCATTTTTCTTCAAGCCATTCTTCTAGGGTTCTTAAATACTCAAGGATGCTCAAGAGTTGATCAGGCAAATGCTCATCATAAGCAATATGTCTACAACTAGGGGTTTGAGTTTCTCAGAAAGATTGGGTTTAAAATGTCTCAAATGATTTCCATGGTTCTTCATATGTCTTAAACAATCCTCATATCAAGTTCAAGCATTGCATCACAAAGTTTGCTCAATCAATAGCTCAGATGACTGAAAATCAACTGTATTGGGTAAAAAGTCAATTATGGTCAATATACAGTCAAACTTCAAGATTTTTGGTTAAAATAAAATTTTTGAAGTGATATTAATCATTTTATCAAAGGTTGATCATGATTCCTCAAGAGAAACCCTCAAATCATCAAAATTCCAAAATTGCCAAGTTAGGGTTTCCTTAGGAGAAATCAACTGAACTTTGACCAGGAATAACTTTCACATGCTTCATCAACTTTTCTACAACCAAAGAATATTTTGAAGGTAATTAAATTCCCTACAACTTTATATTTATGGTCAAGTCCAAAAAGTTCTACATTTGATAGATATGAGCCAATACATTACAAGTCATTTCAAAAGTCAATAAAAAGACACTTTTTATCAAGGCAACTCACATCAAGATAAAGTCTCCAAATGCAAAAATTATCAAAAGATAAATTGTAAAATGCATCTTGAGCTTTCCAAAAAGTCCAAGATCACCTTCAAAAGATGAAAATTGAGTGAGTTGTGACTAGTGCAATTTGAAATTTTTTGAGAAAATGCATGAAGTGCAAAGTGAGCACACTTAAAATTATGAATTAGTGGGCCTAAATTTTTAGGTTTCAAACATGTCAATGACCTTATGGAAGACTCCTAAGCTCACTCATACCTTGCCTTATGTTTTATTATTATTATTATTTTATTTTTATTTATTTTGTTTTTATTTAAATAAATACAAAATAAATAAAATAAAATAGAAGACCATTGGGCCAAGGCACATGATGGGTTTCTTGATCAGCTAGAGGCCCAAGAAAATACATGATAACTTTCCAAAATTTAGTGGTGCCACATTGAGAAAGAAATATTCATTTTTGGAATGTTTTGAATGACATTTGAATACACTTGATTCCATGGGATTTTTACCAATTTTGTTGACCTAATTCCACAAGGTTATAAAGATACAAATTGGTCAGATGCAAAGAAGGAAGCTATCACGAGCATAAGGGTTCACAAACTAAAAAAATTTTCAAAGAAACTTGTATTTTCGTGTAGCATTTTCTAGTTACATTCAAGCAGATTCAAGCACCCTTAACACCTCCTGAACATCTACAGAGTAAGTACGGTTGGTCTTCAATGGTTTGCCATGCTTGAAATGACCATGTTCATCATCTCTGATTGCAAATTTTTTCCATTAATCGTATTTTTAATGTTATGCGTTATTGGATCTTTATAACCATCTAGATCAATGTATATGAATGCTTAGAACAGGTTGCAGCCATCACATGGAGTTGATAACGTCCAAATCTAGATTTACCATTTTTGAATCGTACTTGGGCTTCTCATTCGAAATCCATGATACATGGACTTTTAGCCAAAACGGACCCTATATTCGAACTCAGGAGGTAATTTTAAGGGGGATAACATGTTCTATTTTCTTTGATTTTAGGTGTTTTGCAGGTTTCAAAAATCTCCTCATCGGAGAAGACGGTGGAAACCACCACGGGCCGTGGTTTGAATTTCTAACCGGTTGTGTGGCATAATGGAGCGTCATGATTGGCCCATTCAAAACACCAGGGCCCCACTCAAACGCGCGCTCTTGTTGACTGATTTTTGGGTTGATTTTGTAATATCTATTAATTATTGCAGTTAGGTTAACAGATGTATGGCCACCCAAGTGGTAGCGCGATTGCCCTTAAGACACTGTTGTACCCATACACGGGTTCGATCCCGGCATGGGACATATTTTTTATGTTTTGTGATTTTTATAGATCCAATGCAAGCTAGCTTAGCATGCTCACGGTGTGCTCCCACATCATGACCATTAAATCTTAATAGATCTAGATCCATCGCCTCAGATGTGTCCCCCTCACGGTGAACCCCCATGGAACCATCCTCACTGAATCCAACGCAGGCATTCTGGGCCTTGTCACGTTGGGCCTAGCAATTTGTTTCTCATACCCCCCATTTACTACTTCTTCAGGCCCATCTCTTTATTCTTCTTTTTTTTTTTAAAATTATTTCATTCTAACTTCTTTTTCTTTTTAATAGTTAGCTTTTTAAATAATTAAATCAACTTAACTTTTTATAATTAAAATCAAATTAACTTAATATTTTTCTTAATTGAATTAGTTAAATTAATTTTTTTAAAATTAATTGAAATAATTAATTTAGTTTATTTAGGGTTTTTATTATTAATAACTAATTTATTTTCTAAATTAAAAAAAAAAGGTTAGATTAATCATCTTTTTTTATCAAGACAACTTTCTTTCTATATCTTTCCCTTTTTCACAATCTCCACGCATTTTTTTCCGCATTAGTTTCTTTCATAATCATGTAATTGTTGATGGTTTATAATAGCTTAAACTATGGTTTACTATTTTTTACCCCGTTTTGTGGTTTTTGTACCCCCTTCCCGAAGCATTGTAATAGCGTAGGACATTTATCTTTTGCCTTTATTGCTTTCTTTATAACTGTATAGTAATTAGGCATGCATGATAAGACATAAAAATAAACACTAGAAAACTTAATCTGAAGACAAATAACTAAACCAAAACACTTTTCACACACGCACCTCTAGGGTGACCCCACTTGTTGCCTTCATATAAAACAATCATATCCCTCGAATGTGGAACGCTTTAGCAAAAACCCTCGATTAAAAGATCCTAGTCCCTCGATGACCCTTTGATGCTGCCTCAGTAAACGGTCTTAGCCCCTTATGATAAATTTCTAAAGCGCCCTATAAGTTGCCTTTATAACTGTAGAATGACCCGCGCCTGTCCCTCACACATCCAATGACATGGCTTCCTACTAACTAATGGTAGGGTAGTACTATCTAAAGGAAGAGGAAAATAACACGAAATACTTTTGAGTAGGTAGATAGCTCGTAGTCGCTTGCTCATAACAAAATTTCAAAGCAAAACATCCTTTACACAATCACACTTTTTTCTCTGAAATATTTTCAAAAATAAACATTATGTATGCATTCTTAACGATACGAGAATCATTACAAAATTTCCTCACTTAGGCATTTTTTAAAAATATTTTCAAACATACACAACACAAAGCATTTTTAAAAAGTGAGCTAGGAATTAAGAGTCCGCAGATAACTACGGATGAAAAGGGTTCTAACACCTTCCCTTTTCATAACCTACCCCCCGAACTCAAAAAAATCTTAAAGGTCTTTCCTGTTCTTTTCACTCTTTCTTTTATTGGATAAAAGAAAAGCCAGTGGCACTCTTGCTATCCGCAACATTTGCGATAAAATGTAAAACAAAAAGTCAGTTCTCCCACCGTATTATAGATGACGTGGTCTCTTTTCATCCAAAGCCAATAATTGGATGTCATATTCACTTTCCTTCATTCAAAGCCAGCAATTGGAGTCGTAATATTTTTCCTTCATCCAAAGCCAGTAATTGGGTGTTGTGATCTTTTTTCCTATCATCTGAAGCCATTAATTGGAAGTTATATTTCCTTTTACCTTCATCCAAAGCCAGTAATTGGATGTCGTGGTCTTCATTCAAAGCCAATAATTTAATGACGTGGTCGTTTTCATCCAAATCCAGTAATTGGATGTCATAATTCTTTTTCCCTTCATCCAAAGCCAGTAAATTGGGTGTCATGGTCTTCCCTCATTTAAATTCAGTAATTGAATGATGTGGTCTTTTTCATTCAAAACCAGTAATTGGGTGTCATATTTCCTTTTCCCTTCATCCAAAGTCAGCAATTGGGTGTTGTGGTCTTTCTTCATTCAAAGCCATTAATTGAATGACGTGGTCTTTTTCATCTAAATCCAATAATTAGATGTCATAATTGTTTTTCCTTCATCCAAAGCCAGCGATTGGATATTATAACCTTTTTTTCTTGTCATCGAAAGCCAATAATTGGATGCCATGATTTTGTGTTTTCCATCCAAAGCCAGTAATTAGATGTCATAATCTCCAGTAGAGTTTAATGCCATTCTTGGATATCTTTTGGGAATACCTTTATCATGATTTTAGTTTCCATCTAATTTCATTCGTGTATGTCACTACTTGCCTTATCAGGGTTTTTCCCTTCTCTTTCCAAGTATTGATGGATATTTCTTGTCACCTTGACGGACATCCAGAAATAGCTTGTGTTCTCTAGCGTGTCTTGCCACATAGTCTCATTCAATCTACCATAAATATCTTGTTTCAAGTTTCCCCTCAGAGTGTCTTATCTTATGCATTCACATCGAATCATACACAAAAAAATATATGTAAAAAAAGAGTCAATGCATTACATTGCAGTCCATTTCTACACAAGGGACACAATTTTGGGCTTTTCTGTATTTAATTACCTTTCACTATAATGTTATCTAGTTAAGGATAATTAAATAGGGGTAGTTGTCATACCCTAATTTTGCCCTAGGGTCATTCATTCATCGCATTTGTATTATTAGTCGGTCATTATGCATTAGGTTGACCAAAAGTTAACTTAAATCAACATTTGCATCATTTAGAGTTAAAAAATACCTTATATCTCACTTCATGAATTTTTATCTCTTTACCCGCTTCATGCATTGCGCCGAGTTGATATATCAAAAATATTAATATTTTGGTTCTACAGGTAGATTATAAAAAACGATTCGACAATGTGCAGAAAATTAACACATAAATTATTTCGAGTTTTCATTTTTAGCTGACTGTTTTATGAATATACGGTGCACGTAGATCATGTCGGTGTGCTCGCTTTATTTTTTGGTGCAATTTGCAATCTCTTTTTTAACTGTCAGCGTATGTTCAGTCGAGTATTCTTATTCTCATTTTTATCTTGATTTTAATCATTTGCATTCTATTTTATTAAACTTTATGACCTGTAGTTTATTTTAATATTTTCATTTCTTTTTTTGATTAATTAAGTGTTTTTTTTTAATTGTTTTTGATTATTTTGAGTCTTCTTTTTTTATTGAGAAAAATTAAAACAAAAATGTTTTTGAATCTATTAATTTTTATTCTTTTAAAATTTTATGTCATTCTTATCCAAAAGGGCTTTTTTGCCATTAAAAAAAATAAAAAACCTAGAGTTTTGGTTATTTAAAGGATAAGAGATAAGTTTGTAGGGGAGAGGATAGCAGATCAAAATTGAGAAACGAAAACCATTTTCAGAAACTCATCCACGCCTCTCACCCTCACCAATCTCCCTCTGCTCACTGCTCCCTCCATTTCCGAAGCCACCGTAACACGACCCATACCATATAAACCACTTCACCACCTAATAAACCTCCCTCCGTCGCTTAACATACTCTCTTCGTCTACGCGCATTGTAACGCCCATTAATATAATTAATTATTTAATTAAATTATTTTTGTATTATTGGTTGAAGTTGTGAGATGTTGAGAATTGTTGGTATAAGTTATTAGATTATTATTAATTAATTAATTAGTTGATTAACAATAATAATGTTGGAATTAATGGAATAATATAAGATTATGTTGTCGGGCTTATTTATATGGTGGTATGTAGTATTAAGGAGGTGTGAGAATTAAGCCCAATAGCAATACTATAATTATTAAGTTTGGTTATAATAATGGAAATTAGAAGTGACAGTAAGGAAAATAGGATTTGTCAAGTAGAAGAGGAATAAGGGTTGAAAGAAAGAAAAGAACGTAGAAGTTACAGAGAAGAGGAAAAGAGGCAAATCAGGATTCGATCGGAAAGTTGTAGAGAAATCTCCAATCTGAGGTAAGGATGGGGTTCTAACTCTATAATAGGGTATGTAATGAGTGGTATGTGAGATTAGGCTTGTAGAATTGTTTTGGTTGTGTTGGAAATTTTATATATTGTTGTTTGATGAGAAATTAATGAATTAGGGATGAATAATGATGTCCAGATGATGTATAATTGATGTAGAAACATAGGTCAGTGACAAAGGTATCCAGGTAGACCCTGCAAAGGTAAAGGCCATACAAGAGATGTCGGCTCCCCTTACTGAGAAGGAGGTTAGAGGTTTCTTGGGACGCCTAAATTATATCACTTGGTTCATTTCACATCTGACTGCTACTTGTGAGCCAATCTTCAAGCTCATTAAGAAAGATCAAGTGGTAAAGTGGAATGACGAATGCCAGACCGCTTTCAAAACAATCAAGGAATACCTTCAAGAACCACCAATTCTGATGCCTCTGGTTGAAGGAAGACCTTTGATATTGTACTTAACAGTGCTATACAATTCAATGGGGTGCGTACTAGGGCAGCATGACGAGTCTAGTCGAAAAGAGTATGCAATATACTACCTTAGAAAAAAGTTTACCAACTTTGAAACACAATACTCACTGCTCGAGAAAACTTGTTGTGCTTTGGAATGGGCTGCTCGCCGACTGAGACAGTATATGTTGACCCACACTACTTTGTTGATATCTAAGATGGATCCAATAAAGTACATCTTCGAGAAGCCCACTCTCTCTGGAAGAATAGCAAGATGGCAAATGATCTTAACCGAATACGATATCCAATATACAACCCAGAAAGCAATCAAGGGAAGTGTATTAGCGGATCATTTGGCTCATCAGGTCGTGGATGACTACAGTCCATGAATTTTGAGTTCCCGGACGAGAATATTATGCTAGTGACTAACTACGAAGAACCTAGACCAAATGAAGGACCTGAAGAAGGATCCTGATGGACCATGGTTTTCGATGGAGCTTCTAACGCACTCGGTAATGGAATTGGCGCTGTAATCATATCTCCTGAGGGATGTCATACTCCTTTCACTTCCCGACTATGTTTCAACTGCACTAACAATATGGCAGAGTATGAAGCCTGCACCATGGGTCTCAAAGCCGCTATCAATCTGAGGATCAAGTTCTTGGACATTTTCGGGGATTCAGCCTTGGTAATAAGTCAGGTCAAAGGAGAGTGGGATACGAAGCATCCGAACCTCATCCCATACAAAGAGCATGTACTGACGTTGCTCCCACACTTTGAGGAGGTAACCTTTGAACATTTCCCACGAGAGGAGAATCAGTTAGCGGACGCGCTAGCTACCATGTCTTCTATGTTCAAAGTTAAATGGGGTAACGAAGCTCCCCGAATCACTATTGAGAGGTTGGATAAACCAGCGTACTGCTGTGAGATTGATACTGAAGAGGTAGCAGACAAACCTTGGTTTCACTAAGTAAAAAGGTATCTCGAGAGTAGCCCGAGGGGGCATCTGTCAACGATTAAAAATTTCTGAGAAGGTTCGCCGCGAAATTCTTCCTCAGTAATGGAATCCTCTACAAGCGCAACCATGACTCTACCTTACTGCAGTGTGTAGACAAGAGAGAAGCAGAGCGGATTATGGCAGACTTACACGAAGGTACCTTCGGAACCCATTCTAGTGGACATAACATGGCTAAGAAGATCCTACGGGAAGGATACTACTGGTTCACTATGGAAGCAGATTGTTATCAGCACTCCCAAACTTGTCATAAGTGCCAAATGCTGATATGGTGCATGTGCCTCTGGTTCCTTTGAATGTATTGACGTCTCCTTGGCCCTTTTCCATGTGGGGAATTGACATGATCAGAGAAATCACACCTACTGCTTCCAATGGGCATCGCTTCATCCTGGGGGCCATCGATTACTTCACAAAATGGGTTGAGGCTGCCTTCTTTGCTACCGTTACCAAGAATGTTGTGGCGCGGTTCATCAAGCATAACCTGATCTTTCGGTACGATATACCAGAGAAAATCATCACTGACAATGGTACCAATCTCAATAATACGATGATCACTGAAATCTGTAAGCAATTCAAGATATAACATCATAACTCTTCTCCCTACCGGCCGAAGATGAATGGCGCTGTTGAAGCGGCCAACAAGAACATCAAAAAGATTATATAAAAGATTACGGTGACATACAAAGACTGGCATGAGATGTTATCATTTGCTCTTCATGGGTACCGCACCTCCGCACGGACGTCAACATGGGAAACATTCTACTCTCTGGTATATGGCATGGAGGAAGTCCTACCCATTGAGGTCCAGATCCCTTCTTTAAAGATTATGAAAGATGCAGGTTTGAACGAAGACGAATAGATCTTGACTCGGCTTGATCAATTGAATCTGATTAATGAAAAGAGACTTACTACTGTCTGTCATGGTCAAATGTATCAAAAATGGATGATCAAGGCTTTAAACAAAAAAGCCAGACGCCAAGAGTATCAAGTCGGGGATCTAGTGATCAAACACATCATACTGCCGCAAGGTGATCCCAGGGGAAAATAGACTCCCACACACGAAGGACTATTTATGATCAAAAACATTTTCTCAGGTGGAGCCATGATTCTAACCACCATAGATGGTGACGACCTTCCTCACCCTGTCAATGCAGACATAGTGAAAAAATACTATGCATGATTAAAGACCCGTTAGGTTGACTGGCCTAGGAAAAAATAAGGGCTTCCAAGCGAACCAAAAGGGTTCGGGAAAAAATAAGGGATGAAAACAAAAATCTGTACACCCGGCAGGTCGAAAACCTGAAAAGGCGGCTTGGGTAAAAAAGGGTATCCCGGTGGACTGAAAACCCGAAAGGGCAGTCCAGGAAAAAGTTAGGGATGTAAAGCGTATCACTATGTCCCGTTGGATCACCTTGCGATGAGACCTCAGTATAAACTGTCAAGCTCGAACGGCACCGATCAATCTAATTAGCTTCGAAGAAGCAGCAAAGTGATGAGACGCTCGAAGACATAGCAGCAATAGCAGAATTGAAACCAATGGGATTATTACACATAGCTGTTTTATTTTCCTTATACACAATATTGTATAGTTTTCATTTTCACGGTGGCGTCTTCTTACTAGAGCGTCAGCTTCCTTGTACAAAAGCGCCCTTTATAGGCCAATTTCGAAAATTAATACAAGTCATTTTTATAAAACTATTTGTTTTTCTTTTTCTGTTTTGTTTTGCAAGAACGTCCAATTATTTATTCTTGACATATGCATTTGAATATAATTGTTGTTCACAAATATTTGCATAGGAAACAGAAAGACAATTGCTCGTAGCTTAAGAAACAAGGGTAAAAACTAAAAAAAGTGTCAAACCAGACAGTGACTTTGTCCAGTAGGTACCAGGGCAGAAATAGTTTTGAACAAAGTCATCAGCAAATACGACCTTGTGACATCTATACTCCTCATAGAGTAGAGGTCATCAGAGCATTGGTATCAGCTTCCCCAAAACAAGAAGTACTCTCCCCAACCAAGTTCTTTCAGAAAGCTGACACCTATATTCCCCAACCTAATTTCATAATCGCAAGTGGGTCATAAAGTTTCTCCCGAACAAAGTTATTTCTATGAATACAGAAGCTCAATCCCCGACAGAGTTTATCCCTTCAGCTATGGAAGTTCATTCTCCAATGGAGTTAGCTCCCCGCAGAGTTATTCCCAAGCAGAGTCTCTCCCCTAGCAGAATATCCGTAAACAAGGAAGCAAATCTCCAGCATAGTCATCTCCATTCACCATCCCCATCGAAAGTAGAAGAACCACGGTTTTCTACAACAGTCATGAATGCTATTTCCAATACTCTCAGGCAGCAGTTATGGATTTATTTTCCCAGACTCGAATATGGCACAATAACATCTCGTGTTCATACATCATGACTTACGCATACATATCGCATACAACATAATCTCACTTATTTTGAGAATATCATCCCACCATGCATTTCATGCATCACATACAATTAACCCTACTATCTTTTCAGGAAAGACAATTATCATCGACAATCCCAGCAGTTATACATGTCATATTTGCAGACAGCTAATGGAAAATCAGTTCCCGAAGCCAAACGGGTCAACTAACTTACGTGATCATCTTGAAGTAACCCTACTATCTAGGTTCCTTCTCATAGCCCTACTATCCAGGCTTTCACCTTGAAGTAACCCTACTATCCAGGTTCTTTCCCATAAGCCCTACTATCCAGGCTTTTCATCTCGAAGTAACCCTACGAACCAGGTTCTTTCCCATAAACCCTACTATCAAGGCTTTTCATCTCGAAGTAACCCTACGACCCAGGTTCCTTCTCATAGCCCTACTATCCAGGCTTTTCATCTCGAAGTAACCCTACTATCCATGTTTCTTCCCATAAGCCCTACTATCCAGGATTTTCATCTCGAAGTAACCCTACGACCTAGGTTCCTTCTAATAGCCCTACTATCCAGGCTTTCATCTCGAAGTAACCTTACGACCCAAGTTCCTTCTCATAGCTCTACTATCCAGGCTTTCATCTCGAAGCAACCCTACTATCCAAGTTCCTTCTCTCTTATCTCCAGACAACAATTTACAACACTGTAAGACCTGGACCCGACCATTTACGGTCAATTTTACATTTCCCCAGTAAGTCGTTATACAGCCTGGACCCTGACCAGATATGCAGCTCACTTTTGTCTCATTAATCAAGAGTTAATTCCCCAGTATAGTAGCGGACAACTGAAGCTCCTAACCTCTATTTCCCAAGACATAAATCAACATTCCCCGGTGAAGTTCTCCTCAACGGTAGTTATAGGAATTCTCGCAAAGGAATATCTTATGCAACCGATACCTTTTCTGGATGGCATCTTTTAGCCCATCTCTGACGAATCTCTGTCATCTTCTCCAAATGGAATCTGTAAGCCCATTCCCGATATCACCAATCAATGTTACTTCATGTGAGTGCAAATTTCTAGGCACTCTAGTGTTCAATCATATTCCACCTTCAGATCACGAAAGGTAGACAAGCCAATCTACATCCTCAGGTCTAAGAAGATTGAACAGGGGAAGCTGTTGTACCCAAAAATTTTCCCTCTCATTTTACTCAAAACATGCTCATTGAAGTCCTCAACTTTCTCAAGGGTGCCCAAGAACTAACCAGACAAATTCTCTCATAAGGCAATGAGCCTCAAACTAGGGTTTCCTTTTTCATCAAGATGTTTGGGTTCCAAGGGTCCCAAATGATTTACATTTCCCTAATATGTTCTCAAGATCATCCATGCCAAGTTTCATGCCTTGCACAACAAGTTTGCTCAGTCAATTGCTCAAATGCCTAAAAATCAACTGTACTAGGTTAAAAGTCAACTGTGGCCCTCATGCAGTCAAACATTAAGATTTTTGGTCAACATAAACATTTTGAAGTAACATCCATCATTTTATCAAGGGTTGATCATGATTCCTCAAGGAATTCCCCAAATTCATCAAAATTCAAAAGTTGCTAAATTAGGGTTTCTATAGGAAAAGTCAACCAAACTTTGACAAGACATAACTATCTCATAATTTATCAGACATTTCCCATCCAAGGCTCATTTTTAAGAGGATTCAATTCCCTACAACTTATATTCAGCCCTCAAGTTCAAGAAATGCACTCATGAAAAGATATAAATTCAGACATTATAGGTCCTCTCCAAAAGTCAACAAAAACACCTTTTGGGTCAAAGCTAATTACATAAACATGGAAGATCCAATTGAGATGAAACCAAAAGGGTTGTTCATAGGACATCCTAATATTTCTAAAAAGTCCAAGAACACCCTCCTAGGGTCAAAATTGTGGAAGATATGCATTGTCAAAGTTGGCCATTTTTGGAAATTTGCACAAAGTCAACAATGTCCAAAATTGTATTTTCTCCACATGGGCCTATCTTTTCAAGTTTGGAGCTTGTTCCTAACATGGTCTACGACCCATGAACCACTCTATGCCTCATTCACTTATTTATTTAATTTATTGTGATTTTATTCATTTAAAATTCAAATAAAATCAAATAAAATCAAAATAAATCATATAAGTTGCTTTTGGGATTATTTTGGCATTAAATGAAGATGATATATGCTGTCAAACAAAGATCAAATCATGCAAAGGTTGATTGGAATGGAAATGGCATGATTTAGCCAATTTTGGAAACAAAGAATATCACTTGCAAATCAAATCTCTTTCTCATCAATCTCCAAGATTTAGTCCAAATTTGTTAACCTAAATCAGTCCCTTACATGTCCACAACACATCCAAAGCAAGAAAGCAATGATTGGGTCGTGAAAATTACAAGAACAAAACTCAGTTTTTTTGTCAAAAAGTGCAGGTCAGTTTTGATTCCATAGGCCGTTTCAGGTAATTCCAAGACCAACAATACATTCCTGGATGACTCCTGAAGCTAACAGCGTCGTTTGCACGCGTCAAAGCACCCAGAATCGCATCTTGACACTCACAGTTTGTTCACATTTTCTTCAATCTCGATTTCGCTCATTCATACATTATAAATGCTATTTGAATGTATTTTCATGTTCATAATCATCACATGAATGTTTCTGGATAGTCCAATTTAAGTTTGAGCGCAGGTATAATCATTTGCCATTGTTAGGGTTCCAAAGCTTCAAATTGGGGAACCCTAGCTAGAGGCGAAATTGGATAAAATTAAGGGCCCCTTGGCGTTCAGGGGATGATTTGCAGTCAATCCATGTATTTGGAGGGAATTCCTTATGCTTGAATCATGTTTTAGAATGTTACAGGTTTACAGCTATGAACAAAATCCGTCACTATAGCCTGTAGTGACGAAAACGACTGTAGGTAAAAGTCCATCATCTAAAACAATGGATCAGCAAAGAAGGTGATAGCATGGTGTTCAAGGACTGGTTCATTCAAACAGATGGACCCACCAGGAAGCGCGCGTGTGGCAAGCTGGGCATAAAACTTTATTTACTTTATGTATATTTTTTGTTATTATATTAATGAATGGTTAGGTAGCACAGATGGTTAAGGAAGGGAGGTGTAAAGCAAACGTCCTGTGTTCGATCCCAGGCGTGTGCTTTTGTGTTTATTCTTGATATTTCTCAGCAGATTCCATATGCCATGCAACCAAGTGCCTATCATACACCACATCACCTCATCATTGGATCATCTCCATCCCATATCTAACGCCTCAAGCATGCAGGCGCGTGGTGGACCTCCTGAAGACCAGCTGCACTGAATCACACGTAGTCCTTGGGCCAACAATCTTGGGCCTAACAAATTCAACTCCTCACACCTCCCAAATCACTACTTCACACCAGGCCCAATTTATTTCTTTTTTCAATTTCTTTTGTTTTATTTATTTGTTTAATTATTTTTTTTTGTAAAACAAAAATCATTTTTTTCATTAAATCAAAAAATCATAAAAACATTAAAATTAGATTTTTTTTATAAAATATTTTATTTCATTAATTAATTAGATTAATTTAATTAGGGAAATTTAAATTCTTTTTCCATAATTAAAATCAATTAGAAAATTAGGTTTAATTTGCAAATATTTAATTTTCTCAATCAAAAAATAACAAAGATATTTTTTTAATTAATTAGATTTTTTAGTCTTCTAATTTATTCCCGTCTTAACTTTCGCGCGCTTATTTATTTTCACTTTATTTTCCAATTGTTGTATCTGCATCGGGTTTGTAATAGATTTAAATTAGGTTTTGTCTACCGCTTTTTATTTACTGCCTATTCCCCAAGTTTTGGTTATGTAACCCCCTCCCCGAGGCCTTGTAATAGTTAGGACTTTAATTTCTTTCACTTTTAAATTTCCGCAACTATGAACTGTCTAGATGTATGGATAATAGGTTGCATTGAAAAGACAAATGAAATTAAAACAGTAAATCACCTTAATTGTGCAAAGATTAAATAAACTAAAATCAAACACATGCACATGCTCACTCTTAGGATTTTCCTCACTTTGGTCACCTTCGGTAAATGATCGTGAAGTATAGGGAGTTTTAGTGGTTGCCCTCCAGTCCCGAAAGACCAAAATGACCCATTCGAATGTTGTCTCGGAAAGATCTTTAGTACTTTAGGGTAACTACTAAGATTTCCTAACCATTGCTTTGGTGACCGCACTTGTCCCTTCGAATGTCCCTTAAAACTCCAATGATGGGGCTACCTTCTTCTTAAAAGTAAGATAGCGCTATCTAAAGGAAACGAGAAGGAATAGTCTTTTTCGAGTTGGTAGAAAACATTAAGTACTTGCTCAAAATAATAAAAAATATTTCACACAAACACTTTCAAAACAATTTTCAAAAACAACTTCGTCACACACTTGAGGATAAATATAAGGGTTACCACAAAGTTAAAGAAAAACTTTTCAAAACACACACAAGCAATTTCAAAATGAGCAAGTACCTAAGATCCCGTGGAAAACCACAGATAGAAATGGTGCTAACACCTTCCCTTTCTATAATCTACCCCCTGTACTCAGAAACATCTCGAAAAAGGTCTTTTCTGTTCTTTTTCCTTTTCCTTTGTTGGATGAAATAAAAGTCGATGGCGACTCTTGCTTACCGTGACATTTGCGAACAAAAAACGCAAACTAGTAAAAATAGTCGGTTCTGCCACCGTATCACAGACGTCCCTTTTGATAGTCCTTTAACATCCAACGATAGGGCTACCTACTCACTAATAGTAGGATAACACTACCTAAAGGAAAGGAGGAAAAGAACGCCCTTTTTCGAGTAGGTAGATAGTTCCTAAGTACTTGCTCCAATATGATTCCTTCTTACACACCACACTTTCAAACACTTTTCAAACAAAGTTTTAAAAATGCTTTATCACACTCTTGAGGACTGATACAAGGGTTATCATAAAACGAATCTTTGTATTAAGGCATTTTCAAACAAAAACTTTTTCACACAAACACACAAGCAATTTCAAAAGATGAGCAAGTACCTAAGAGCCCGTGGAAAACCACTGATGGAAAGGGTGCTAACACCTTCCCTTTCCATAATCTACCCCCTTACTCAGAAAATCTCAAAAAAGGTCTTTTTCTGTTCTTTTCACCATTTCCTTTGTTGGATAAAAGAAAAGTCGGTGGCGACTCTTGCTTACCGCGACATTTGTGAATACAAACGCAAAACCAGTATTAACAGTCCGTTCTACCACTGTATCACAGAACTGGCAACTCTGCTAGGGATTTATAAAAAGTGAGGTTTACCTTAGGGTCTAGTTCATTTCTAAATTGCTTTCCTTGTTTGTTTTGATTGCTTTATTTTAAACGTTTGCTTGGGATACTATAGATCCTATACCCATATGTGGGGCATCTTTTTAGGTAAACAACAATAGATTGTGGAGACTGTACAACATAGATCGATATGGTTGAAGTGATAGTTATGTTAGTGTGACACTTTGGTTGATATCGGAATCCTTGTGTTGAATGGAGGAGAATACGGGGCTGCCGCATGGTGTCGTGAAGCACTGACGAACCTTAGAACCTTAGTTGAACAAACTTGGCCATTATAAAGTAGTGAGATAGCTGGCCTCGGTGTAAAAATGGGAATCAGTTGATACTCGATACTACACTCATTGAGATCATACTTTCGGGAAGTTTCGACCGCAAGAAAATATTGCTAAGATGAAATAATACCGATAAAGAAAGATAAGTGATATTGAGATTCCTTAGAACCCAGTTACTATTTCTAAGACAGGTTGAGCCAACTAAACTTCAAGAGGGTACTTACCTTAAAAACCATGCAAGCCTTAAACCTAAGGTCTTGGTGTGATTTGCTTGCTATATCTTTGATTTCTTAGCATAATCATACACATCATAACATCATACCACATCACTTCCTTAACCATTTCAAGGATCTCAAGGGTTTGCGATACAGGTCATGGTCAATCAGACGTCTAGCAAGGGGCAAAGGGGATTTATTTTCCTCTTGCCAATGCCGTCAAAAGATCAAAACTCAATAACTTGAGTCAGGGGCTATGACCCACTTGATATGGTGAGCTTGACTCTCGTAGAAGGACACTCAATGTTATGAAGTTCTTCAATCAAAGCCGCAAATTATGACATTCTCTTGTTTACCCCGCGAGATCCTTGAAAACATTGCATACATATCATTGCATAAGCAGGTTTCAAAGCAGGTTTCTCATCCTCTTCGTTGTTTATTTCAGCAATGGCTCTAGAACAAACAGTGAAGGATCTACAGACTCAGAATTCCCAGTTTCAACAGATGATTATGGCTCTAGCCAAGGGGAAAGAGGAACTGAAATCCCTAATTGTTAAAGAAAAGACTAAGAAGCCAAGGAGGACAGCTGGTGTGGTAAATCTTGGAAGGAGGTTCAAAGGACCCCTAAAGTAAGTGGTTGAGCTGACATCTTCATCAAAAGAAGGTGATAATCATGAAGGGGAGACAAGAGAGAAAGACCCCAGTCCAAGGTAATCCGATAATGAGACTGACTACAATGAAGACCAGTACCCTCCAACCGATGAAAAATACAAACAATTGGAGGATCATCTCAATGCTATGGAGATTCATCAGATACCTGGCTTGGACTTTGAAGAATTAGGGCTGGTTTATGGCGTGATCATCCCACTAAAATTCAAGGTCCCCACGTTTGCTAAATATGTCGGGGTCTCCTGCCCTAAGTTGCACTTAAGGTCCTATGTTAAGAAGATCTATCCTCACACTGCTGACCGGAAGTTATGGTTCCATTTCTTCCAAAAAAGTCTGGCTGGCACACAACTAGAGTGGTTCTACCAGCTAGAAAGAACATACATTCATACATGGGAAGACTTGGCTGCTTGTTTCTACAAGCAGTACCAATACAACGCTGACCTTGCTCCAACTCGTACACAACTTCAAAGCATGTCTATGGGTTCTAGCGAAGGCTTCAAAGAATATGCCCAGAAATGGAGGGATCTAGCTGGAAGGGTACAACCTCCTTTGAATGATCGAGAAATGGTGGACATGTTCATGGGCACTCTGATAGGCCCATTCTTCAATTTGCTGATTGGAAGTTCCACATTCGATTTTACAGAAATGGTTCTGACTAGGGAGAGGATTGAAAGCGGTATCAAGAGTGGGAAGATTCCAATGGCGGCATCCTCTAATGCGGAGAGGAATCCATTTGGTGGTAGAAAAGAAACTAATGCTGTATATGGTCAAAGGTGCCATAATACAAATAACCACCATCAGTCTGTGGGAGCAGTATTAATGTCTAATCTGACACCCGTTCAACATCAACGGGGCAATAGGCATAGGATAAAATATCAGGAGAGGCAGTGCATTGATATTAATATGCCTTTGTCTCAAGCGTTACAACAATTGCTAAAAACGAAGCTAATTACACTAAAGGATTCTCCTCAAAAACCTGCTACCTCTTCTTCTAAGTATAATCCTAATGTAAAATATGCTTACCATTCTGATAGCCATGGGCACGACACAACAACTGTTCGACTTTGAAGAACAAGATTCAGGATTTGATCGATAACAAGGAAATAAAATTTGACTCTCCTAAAAACCCAGTGTGACCACTGCTCCAATGCTAAATCATGGCCAAAATTGAGAGCGTTTATTGCATTTGAATTATCAGTTGTAATTCCTCTATTGCTTAAAACATTTATCTTTATGTCAAACTTTGGTTATTCATATTAATATATTTCATATGTTTGTCTTGAAATATTTCATTCGTATTCATTATATTTAAACTGTGTTTTTTATTTCCTTTTTGTGATATTTGAACTGCTGGTTAAAAAGCTCTAAGCCTTTAGAGGGAGAATAACGAGAACAATACCACAATCTCTACATTATGCTTTTGAACAGACCTCGCTGACGATGTACATGCGTTGTTTCAAATCCTAAACAGTGGAGTTATAAGGAAGATAATCCATAGTCAACCCCTTTGAGCCAAAGAAGTAGGAGTTTTTCTTTTCACACAAATTAAAACCCTTAATCATAACCTGAGACAGGGTAGTTTTCTCAGTTAATTTAGAGGCGCATTCAATTGCGAGCTCATCCTTCATACACGACAAATAGTGTAGAAGATACCTTCTAAGAGATGGTGATGGTTCCACATAATCATCAAAGCAGGCAGTCATTATTTTTCAAAAGAAAAGCCCGCTAAGTCAAAACCTATGAAGGAGACTTAAGAAAAAACTGGGGCATCCCGCTGACTGTAATTACAAAAGAAACAGTTCAGGCAAAAGAAGGGATAACAAAAACCAAAAAAAGAGGTTTCTACAAATCCTCTAAAAAAAGAATATTACAAAAATGACTGCCTCTCCAAAACAAACGTTCAATTTCTGAACCATCACCAAGTATCAGAGCAAAGATTCCAGACTTAATCGAAATCTAAACGCGTAATTAATTAAGCATAGGACTGAAGAACATCACGAAGAGCGGGTTGGGTACAAATAAAATTTGAGCTTTATCCTTTGTTTCTTGAACCATGAACCAGACCACGTTATAACCCTTAAAAGTCCTAGCTAAAGCATGGGTTAGTTCGAAAGCATATTGTTACTAAAGGTATCCTGACTCTTGTAAGGTTTTACTATAAATCATGAGTTGATATCACATTGTTTACAAATTTTGTTTTACTACAAAAAATTCATTTTCAATTTTTTTTTCAAGACCGACATAAGCTTTGCATTCTTTAAATACCATTGTTTTCATATGACTATTTGTTCAACAACAGAGAAATTCGCACGATGGATATTCGATGAACAAAAATCCTCTCAATGGATAGAATCACCTCATATGGAAAGACATCCAGTGATATGCCATTCATAATCAAGGGGCATAGCATGGTGTCCAACTGATCTAGGGTAGTCAAGTCAAGGTTCAAGGAATCTCTCAAAAATGCCAAATAGGTAGGGGCAGATCTCCATCTGAATCACTTGGGGCATTGGACATGAATTCCAGCAACGAATCATGTACGATCAAACAAAAATCTTCTGGAAGTGTGGCAACACTTACTACTATGGACAATGACAATTCTCCGCACCCGATGAACATGGACATAGTCAGAAAAGAATACGCATGAAAAAGAACCGCTAGGTTGACTGACCTAGGAAAAAATAAGGGCATCCCGGCGAACCAAAAGGGTTCGGGAAAAAATTAGGGATAAAAACAAAACAAATCTTTACACCCGGCAAGTCGAAAACCTGAAAAGGCGGCTTGAGCAAAAAAGGGTATCCCGGTGGACTGAAAATCTGAAAAGACAGTCTAGGCAAAAGTTAGGGATTAAAGCGTACGACTACGTCCCGTCATCTCGTCACTTGTCTAATCAGTAGAAGGTTTATTACCCTGATCTGCATTCACCAAGGACTCCAAGAGTTGGGATAATAGTCAAACCATCTACAAAATCCCCGGTTGATATTTTCTACAAAAGGTATCGAGACAGGGGCATTCTACTACAAGGTCACCGTTATATTCTCTGCATATATCCTAATGAGGTCGAGTATTCTTATATCCCCGACAGAGCAAAATCTCCAACTACTACTCCGACATCTAAGGAAAATTCACCAGTGAAGTCGCCAAGCTTCTCAGGATTCCCCAGTAGGATCTCACAAAAATCCCCAAATGGTGCACGGAGTTTTCCTTCCTAAATAAAGTTTATTTCTCTAACAATGGAAGTTCATCTCCCAGTGTTTCAACTTCAACAAATTTGAAGACCTACGTTCTTCATCCCAAACAACAATCAGGGATTCATTTTCCCTATTTCAACAATAGAGCAGTGGAATGACCGACACGTCCATACATTGCATTCATACATCATTTTACAAGTGGCATAGCATATGCAGCACAAAGCATATATTACAATCTCATTTATTTTGAGAACATCATTTGCACTTCATGCATCATGACATTACATACAGCTAACCCTTTACCTTCTCAGGTAAAAGTCTATAAACAGACAAATATCATCAACTATTTACATGACCAAACAAATTTCGAGTACCCTGTTGAGGTAGTAATCATCCAAGATTCCTTCACTATCTGTTGAGGTAGAAATCGACAAAGATTCCTTCACTATCTGTTGAGGTAGCAATCATCAAAGATTCCTTCACTATCAGTTGAGGTAGCAATCGTCAAAGATTCCTTCACCATTTGTGGAGGTAGCAATCGTCAAAGATTCCTTCATCATTTGTTAAGGTAGAAATTGTCAAAGATTCCTTCACTATCTGTTGAGGTAGTAATCGTCAAAGATTCCTTCACTATCCGTTGAGGTAGTAATCGTCAAAGATTCCTTCACTATCTATTGAGGTAGCAATCGTCAAAGATTCCTTCACTATTTGTTGAGGTAGAAATCATCAAAGATTCCTTCACCATCTATTGAGGTAGCAATCGTCAAAGATTCCTTAACTATCTATTGAGGTAGCAATGGTTAAAGATTCCTTCATCATCTGTTGAGGTAGAAATCGTCAAATATTCCTCCACTATCTGTTAAGGTAGCAATCGTCAAAGATTCCTTCACTATCGATTGAGGTATAAATCGTCAAAGATTCCTTCACTATCTGTTGAGATAGCAATCGTTAAAGATTCCTCCACCATCTATTGAAGTAGCAATTGTCAAAGATTCCTTCACTATCTGTTGAGGCAGCAATCGTCAAAGATTCCTTCATCATCTGTTGAGGTAGCAATCGTTAAAGATTCCTTCATTATCCATTGAGGTAGAAATCCTCCAAGATTCCTTCATCATCTGTTAAGGTAGGAATCATGAAAGATTCCTTCACTATCTGTTGAGGTAGCAATCGTCAAAGATTCCTTCATGTAACCCTCCAGAGGCAGTCCAACACGGACTCATCCTAAAATAGCCCTAAGCAGGCTCTTCCTAATACATTTTCAGTCAATAGATAACTCTTCAGCAGAGCCTGGGATGACTGAAATTCCTAGATTCTATTCCCCAAAGAGTTTTCCTCAAACAGGGGAACAACAAAAACCCACATTCCCCAACGGACTCCTCCTCATACAGTAGGAACAAGAACCTACAAAGGGACTATGTGTGAAACTAGCTTCTACTTTGCATGGCATCTCTAAGCCCATCTCTGACAACTCTCTGTCATCTTATCCAAATGGCATCTGTAATCCCATTCCTGATATTACTCACCAACAGTATCACTTCAGATGAGTGAAAATTTCGGGGCACTCTATTGTTCAATAATCTTCCACCTTCAGATCACGAAAGGAAGACAAGCCAATCTACATCTTCAAGTTTAAGAAGATTGAATAAGGGAAACTGTTGTACCCTAAGATTTTCCCTCTCATGTTTTCCAAGGTCTCCCCCTACATGGTTGGTCACAAACCTTTGCCTAAAGAAAAGGAAAATTTGTGAGTGATGTTTTTAAGTTTCCTTCGATTGGCATCTCTAAAATTCCTTTCGATTGGCATCTCCAAAATGCCTTTCGATTGGCATCTACAAAATGCCTTTCGAAGCATCTCCAAAATGCCTTTAGATTGGTATCTACATAGCACCCTTTGATTGGCATGGACAAAGGTCCTTCGATTGGCCTGTTAACAAGGCCTTTCGATTGGCATTTTAACAAGTACCTTTCGATTGGCATTTTAACAGTGTCTTTCGATTGGCATCTACATAGAGCCCTTCGTTTGGCATAGATAAAGGTCCTTCGATTTGTCTGTTAACAAGGCCTTTCGATTGGAATTTTAACAAGTACCTTTCGATTGATGTTGTAACAGTGTCCTTCTATTGACATTTTAACAAGTACTCTTCGATTGGTATCTGGACAAAGGTCCTTCGTTTGGCCTGGAAAAGGGTCTTTTGAATGGAGTTTCAGTACAAAATTTCAAGAGAACCATCAAGGCCAAGGGCTGGTCGAAGGGATTCTAATAAGGAAAATTATGAATAGATTCGAATTGGACTTTGAAGATGGCAAAGAAGGCCGATTCGAAGGAATAAAACAGGATGGCATGTCAAAGCAAAACACATGGGACAAAAGGAGAAAGAGATTTTCCTGAAACAACAAGTTTTGATACAAATTACAAACTCATAATCTTGTCATCAAAGCATTGTATTTTTTCCATAAATATAATCCTAATGAGATTAACTACATAAGGAGGATAAGTCTAAACCTAATGCAAGAGGCAGCAACCACAGAAAAGGGCCATACAAAAGTGCAACATTTCAAGAAAATGAAAGTTGCCTCCAAACCAAGAACAAAATTACAAAATTATTCAAGCATGGTGCAATTCCAAATCTCACGCTCCAGCCAATCTCAACCAGTTCCAGCAATCCAATTTTATTCCTGGGATTCTCAGCAAGCCAGTCCATCCATCTTTGAAGGGCAAATCCTCCCAGAACCAGCAAATCGAAATAGTTCATCATGGGTAACCTATTGAATTTATTTTAACATTTCAATGATGTATTAATCCTTTTCTTAGTTTGCTTCGTACCCAGGAGATTTGTTTAAGGCAGGACCAATGTGAAACATGAGTGGTTGGAGGTGAAACAAATATTTTTCCATTGTTTAGGGAAAAATATGTTGCATGCTTCAAACCAGATGATACAGGCATGCCCAACAAAAACTAAGATTGGATTTGAATTCAGTAACACTTTTCCTGTAGGATGGTCTTTTGATTCGAAGCTTAAATTTCTAGAATTTACATATAATATTATTATGTTGTTATATGCATGAATGAACAAGTAGCGCAGTTGGCAAGGGATTGAGTACATGAAGGAAGAGACCTGGGTTCGATCCCAAGTCCAGTGCTTTTCTATTTTCTTGATGTTTTCTGTTTATTCCAGTATGTTACATCTCCAGGCATGCATCATAAACTCGATCATCATCACTGTTGGATCACTCATCCTCCAGATCCAGCGCCCAGAAATGCTTCTCCATGGTGAACCCTAAGGATCTAGCAACACTGGATCCAGCGCAGGTTGTGGGCCAACAGATCTGGGCCCACATCACAAATTCTAGCACACCCCTCAATTGGGTTCCTCACCCTCAGGCCCATCTTCTTTCCTTTATTTTATTTAATTTTTGTTAATTAGTTTATATTTTCTATTCATTCATTTTTTCAATAAAAAAAACCAGAAAATAATAAAAATTAGGATTTAGAGTTTTTCTTAATAAAATTAATTTTTGCAAATTAATTTAATCAAACTTTAACTTTTTTTCTTTAATTTAAAATTAGTTAGAAATTAGGTTCAACTTCTAATTTTTTTCATAAAATACCAAAAACATTTTCAATGAGAAATTATATTTTTTAGGGTTTAGAACTTTTTCCCGTCTTAATTTTTGCGCGTCATTACTTTTTTATACGATTACTTTTTATCATTTAGGTAACTGTGCCCGGTTTGTAATAGCTTAATTAGGGTTTTAGTTTCTACATTTTACATTCTTAGTCAAATATAATTGTAATTTCCCCAAAGCTTTGTAATAGCTGTAGGTTTTACTTTCTGCACTATATTATATGCCTGTATATAAATTGCTAATAACCTAGACGTGTATGTTTAATCAATCAATCAGTAGATCACTAAACTGCAAGATAAAATATCTGAAATAGCACACTATTGCACACTTGCACCCCTAGGGTATTTCCCACTTTGGTTTCCTTCGAAAATGGTCATGTCCCTCGAACGTAGGGATATCTTAGCAAAAACCCTCAGTTTAAAGTCATCAAAAAGATCATAGTCCCTAAATGTCCCTCGAGTTGCCTACGAGAAATGATCTTGTCCCTCGATGTTGGCTATATGATGACAATCCCTTAGAAATGCTAAGGTATCCTTACATGTTGCCTTTAATAACCATAGACGTCCCTTTCAATAGTTCCTCAACATCCAACAATAGGGCTACCTACTCATTAATAGTAGGATTGCACTACCTAAAGGAAAGGAGGAAAAGAACACCCTTTTCGAGTAGGTAGATAGTTATTAAGTACTTGCTCAAATCTGATTCCTTCTTACACACCACACTTTTAAACACTTTTCAAACAAATTTTTCAAAACGCTTTATCACACTCTTGAGGACTGATACAAGGGTTATCATAAAGCGAATTGCCGCACTAAGGCATTTTAAAAAACAAAATTTTTCACACAAACACACAAGAAATTTTCAAAAGATGAGCAAGTACCTAAGAGCCCGTGGAAAACCACGGATGGAAAGGGTGCTAACACCTTCCCTTTCCATAATCTATCCCCCTTACTCAGAAAATCTCGAAAAAGGTATTTTTTTGTTCTTTTCACCCTTTCCTTTGTTGGATAAAAGAAAAGTCGATGGTGACTCTTGCTTACCGCGACATTTGCAAATACAAATGCAAAACTAGTATTAACAGTCGGTTCTGCCACCGTATCACAGGTGTTATATAAAAAAAGGAATGGGCTATAGTTAAAAAAACGATGGGCTTGGGGTGAATTTGCTAAGGCCTAGAAGGAAGATTGTTTGCAAACCCTAGTAAGACACATGAAAGGGTTGCTACGGCTGCCTCTTGATCTCTTTTGATTTATAATAAAAATCACTTAAATGTAACTAATTAAAATAAACTTCTCTCTCTTCTGAACCAAGGCATTGCACGATATACTTCCCTTTCAATTGATTTGCAATTATGTAAATCAAAATCTCTCTCTCTCTCTCTCTCTCTCTCTCTCTCTCTCTCTCTCTCTAAATCAGTATAACCCTTCATGCTTTGAGGTACCGATTCAATTTTTGTTGTTCTCAACTTCTCTCGCCTAAATCGAACACATCCAAAGCCTCTCATCTCTCTCAATCCGCCATTAATCGAACAACCAAAGCCTCTCATCTCTCTCAATCTCTATTTTGTCTTCATTGCCCACTCAGTTATTATTCGCCTCTATTTCAATAAAAGAACACATCAATAACCTACATCAATGCTTCACTTAGTTTCTTTAACACAACTAAATGAAATTCGTTTTATTTGTTCTCTTATTTTCTGTTGTTTTCAGATTCAAACTATGGAAGAACTCGCACAATCAAGCTAGGAAAACAAGAAAAACGCAAAAGGAGACGACAAATCTTCTTGTAATTTAAGCACTCACCACAAGTCTACAGTTCCACAAACAAAACACAAGAGTAAGATTCATCTTATGGTAGTGCAAGATACAAAGAAAAACTGTGAAATCGAGTGCGAGAGAAAGAAGTTACCTGCAAATATGAGAATTTATATGGGAAGAGATCAGGTAAGGTGTCTGAACTTTAATCCATATTTTCGATTTCCTCTTCGTTTCTGAATTGAGTGTAGTGTGTGTTGAGATATTACAGTATTGATAAAGTTGTGGGTATTATGGTTTTCTTCGGTTGTTGAGTATTTTGAGTTCTGATTGCAGATTTTGAATGAAGTATGGAGTGGTTACAGATCTGAAATGAGACCCCTCGAGGCTCAGGTATAGCGTTATGACTTTTCTATTTCTTTGATCTTCTTTGCACGAAATTTCTTCCTTCTCTGAGCTTTTGCTTCTGAAATGCGTATTGTAATACGGTGGAAGAACTGACTTAGGTGTTTTGTGTTTTACTGCAGTTGTTGTGGATAGCAAGAGTCTCCACCAACATTTCTTTTATCCAATAAAGGAAAGGGTGAAAAGAACAGGAAAGACCTTTTGAGAATTTTCTTGAGTTTGGGGGGGTAGGTTATGAAAAGGGAAGGTGTTAGCACCATTTTCATCCATAGTTATCTACGGCCTCTTAGTTGCTAACTCACTTTGAAATGCTTTGTAAGAAAACTTATTGATTGGATGTGAAGGGACAGGCGTAGGTCATCGTACAGTCATAGAAGGAAACATTATAAGATACCTTAAAAATTTGTCATAAGGGTCGAAGATCATTTACCGAAGGCAACATTAAAGGGTCATCGAGGGACTACAATCGAGGGTCTTTGCTAAAGTATCCCACGTTCGAGGGACATGACTGTTTATTCTAAGGCAACAAGTGTGGGTTAACCCTAGAAGTGCAAGTGTGTAAAGTGTTTTCTTTTTTATGCATTTATCTTGAATTAGGATTATCTACTTGTTTGATTTTAAGTCTTGCCATACAAACCCTAGTTACTAGCAATAATATGGAAAAATAGAAATTGCAGAAATTTAAAGTCCTAAGCTATTACAATACTTAGGGGATGGGGGTACAAATTACAAACTGGAGATGATAAGAAATGTAAATCCTAACTATTAAAAGGCTTTAACAATTACATTAAAATATGAAGTAATAAAATGCAAAGAAATGTAAATCGAAAAGAAATTGAAAAGAGAATTTTTTTATGATTTTTTGTATGAAAAGGTTTAACCTAATTAATTAAATAAAAAAATTTAATTAGTTAAATTCCTAAATTCTAAGTTAACTTAATTAGACAAAGAAAATTTAAATAAAAACTAAGTCTAAATTAATTTAAGAAATAAAAATGTTTTTAGGGTTTTATGTTTAAAAGAAATGAAATAAAGTGGAGATAAAATAAAAACTTAATTTAAGTATTTAATAAAATATTTTTTTGGATTAAAAAAAAAATAAAACAAAGAAAATAAAATAAAAATAGAAATATAAATTAAAGGGCCAGGGGGGTTTGAAAAGAGATATGAGAGGTTTGGGAAAGTAAAAGAGTTTTTGTTAGGCCCGAATTGTTTTTGTAATAAAAAATAAATAAAAAAACAAAAATAAAATAAAGGATGGGCTGCGTGTTGTATGGAATCAGGGGGTGATGCAGAAGAAATTCGTTTGGACTGAGGGAAAAGGCCCAACCATGTTTTTGTTCAGCAAACAAAAAAAAAAGGGTGGTGTGGATCCTGATTTTTGTTTGGGCTTAGAGAGGGCTTGGAGATAAGTTTGTAGAAGGGGAGGAAAATAAATAGGGCATGCGTGAGTAGAAACAGAATTGGGCTGGTTGGGAGCTTGATTGAGGCCCAGAACAAATACCAGAAAAAATAAATAACAAAACAAAAAGGTAGTGACTCATTTGTCACAAACTCTCTCTCACTTACTTCAAAAATCTCTCTTCGTCCTCTCTAAAATTCTCTAGCCAGAGAAGAAGAAACGACTGCGCTAGAAATCGCCTCACGGTGGTGACGGCAGCAGCGGACTTCCGATCACTAATTTTTTTACGTCATTAGCTTCATCTTCTCCTTCTGATTGTTAATCCATGGTTATTTTTTGCAGATCGTATACGGTTGGGCGTAGATCTTGAAGGGGATGAACGAAACCCTAGGGGTTCCGATTGGCCATTTTTGCATGGTTTCGGTGTAGATATTTCTTTTTCTTCTTCTTCTTCTTTAATTTCTGAAGGGTTACGGGTTGGGGAAAATGATGAGTAGATTTAGGGTTTTAAGGGTTGTGTTACGGTTCTGTTTCTGTATTCTATGGATGATTTCTGAAAAGATTTTGAACTTAGGGTTTATAGTGATTGAAAATGAAACAAAGATTTGGGTTTGTGCATTGTGGCCCCTCTCGGCTTTTTGTATTTTGCCTCTTCTCTCTGTGAACAAATTTTTAGAAGGTTTTTGTGGCTCTATTTCTGTTACAGAATGAATGGATATTGTTTTTTTTGTTATTGTGGCTCGGCCCCCTCTTTTAATGTGAACTATGTTCCTGTTTTATACTGTGAATCTCTGTTTTTCTCTTTCTGTAAAGGGTTTGACTTACTGAAGTTGATGGGAGAGAAAAACCTTTGCGTGTTGTGTCACTTTGTTATATTGCTTTTGTTATGCTTTTGCTATGCTATGCCTATCACTTGTTGCTTGTTGGCTCGGATTTGCAGTACATGAGTTTGTACTTGTTGCCTTTTTTAACTGGATATGTACTTTATGCAATACATTTGCTTTTTATGAATCTTTAATCAATGCTACCGTGAACCAAACAAATTTTTTGTTCATTTGTTTGAGGTTTGTAGTATAGGTGTTTGGCCTATGATTGACGTTGCAGTTCTTGACTTTTTTTAACAAAGCAAAGTGAGGCAGATTGTGATACTTTTTGTTTTGATAACTCTGACTATGATGAACCATTTCTCTGAGTTTTTCTGTTTGATTTCATCTCACTGTGAACCAACTGAATTTGTGATTTGTAGTAGAGATTTGATTTGGCCTGTGATTGAATTGAATATGATTCTTTTTGCAAAACAACGAGGCTTTTGTTAGGCGTGATAGTGAATTATGACTTTTGGATTTTTGTCTCTTTGGGCCTTTGAACCCGTGCCTGCTGTAACTGGGCTGTTTTGTGATGAAATTCTGTTTTGGATTCTTTGATTTGTCTTTTCACTTTTCTGAACCAAACTTTGCTTTGTGATTTGCAATATATTTAGGCCCTAAAATATGTTTCCTTGACCAAACCCTAATAATGAATTTGAAATATTTGCTTGAAACTTTCTTGTTCACATTTGATTATTTTTCTAACTAACTCTTTTTCTTTTGTTTCATGTACTGGATGGGTTTGCGAGATCAAAGAGGCATACTTGAAGAATGTGGGAACAAAACATTTGAAGATGAGCAAGAAGATTGAAGAATTATTTTCTTTGTATCTTTTATAACAAATAAGAACTTGTAGTTTGTATTTCTAATTTGTAATCGAATTTATAGGACTTGAAGACTTGTAATTGATAGTAAAACTAGAAACAAATTTATGCTTGTAAATTTACATAGTAATGAAATTTGTACAGTTTTGAATTCTTTGAGCATGAATGAAAAAGAAAACATTTAGAACACCACAAATTAAAATTTTTGAACGAATTATGGTGGAAAGTGTTTGAAATTATGAAAGAATTCTAAATGCAGTTTGATAGGACTTGTATGAGCATAGGTTCGGATTTTGAATGAACTTTGTAACCTAGACTCCTTTGCCTTGTGATCTATGCCTTATCTTTCAAGAAATCCACATGGCCAATATTAACATGTTTGCATCTTATAAACATTGATCCAATTAATTAACTTGAACACATTTAAGAACTCGAATGAGTACTTTCACATAATGAGTTCAAATAAATCCCAACTTCTTATGGAAACCACAATTTCAAACCTTAAGTCCCTATTAACTTGTGTTACATGCAATAATTAATTAAAAGGATGATGATGTTTAGAATCCATAAATTGTATCTTGTTACACAATGACCATGCCTTGAGGAATCCCTTAAAATTGAATACAGAACTTCAGACATGGGGAAATAATGACATAGGTCGACATAACATGTAAGTCTAATGAACCCCACTTGATGAATTATCATATTTAAACACCACATATGAGAAACCTTGAGCAAAGATGACTTGTATGATGAAAATAAGATAAAGCTTCACGAACCTTGATCTCAACAGGTGTCACACATTCAAAAGTCAAAACCCTAGTACAAAACCAAAGGATAAGAGAAATACGATTCTCTTTTGAAACACTTGTAAACCTGAACCCTTAATGAAACAAAGAAATCAATTGACATGTCTTGAGGCTTGAGAAGCCTTAGTAGTCTTGAATAGTTGAAAATACTAAGAGAATGTATTAAATAAAAGGGAGGGAAAATTTTGGGGTACAACATGTATGGTTTGTTGTATTTGAATGAGGTTATGTGTTGTTGCGGTTCGATGGTGGTGAATGGGGTATGCTTGGAAAGGTCAGTGAATGGAGGAGTATGGGGTGGTAGTTGAGGGTTTTACTTTAATTTTAAAGGTCGAAGTAGAAGTTTATGGAGAAAGAGATAAAGAGAGGTATGTGATTTTGTATGTGAACAAAAGCGTGAGTTGCAGGTTGAGTAAAATTTCTTCTTAGGTTTTTTCTTAACAAATCTCCTCTCCTTCTGTAATATGAAAAATGGTTTATATAGGTTGATTCATGGGTGTTTTTTTGGGGGAAAATTGATGAGGTTTGAACAATTTAGGCTACTGTTTCATAGCTTTATTGATGTAGTTTTTGTATGTCCATTTTGTGTAACTTTTGGACTGATATAGAGCTATTTTACAAGGTTGTTTCTGGTCATTTTACAACAAGTTTTTGTGAGGGTTGTGCAGGGCACTTTTCTGTTTGGACATCGGAAAGCAACAAATTTGGCATCGGTTCATGGATTGTCTTAGCCCAATTTTTTGTTTTTTGCTCTTGTATTGTTTTGTTTTTGATGTAGGGCTGCTATGTGTGGAATAAAGTATGAACTCTTGATGATTATATTGATCCAAACATGGTGGTGATTTAGCATGAAGTTCATGAAGATGTGAGGTCAAAATATGGAATTTCATGGAGGAAATATGAAGATTGATGGATAAAAAATATTGGGCATATCTTGATGAAGCTTGAAGACCGGAAGTATGAAGAATGAATAATAGGCATAAGTTAAGAACTTAGGAATTCATGTGCTTGTAGTTTTTTGTAATTCACCAAAGTGTAATGGCCAATCATGATTTCCTTCATTGAAAAGAAAATATGAATGAAATTTGAATGCCTATTGTTTTTAACTAATTTCATATTTGAACAACTGAACTTGTTTGAACTTTTCAAAATTTAACATTGAGCATTGTCTTGAAAGATGCTTGAAATTTTTGATGAAATCGTGCCATTAGGAACTTGAACTTATGAATAAATTTTTTATCCTGAATCCTTGAAAAGGCTTGAAATAATTGATGGATGCCTTGAAATTTTGAATTTAGAATAGGACTTGAAATCAAATATTGACTTGTAATTTCCAAACTCATGACAACAAAGAAATTTCCTCCATCTCTTAAATTTGAAAGCCTTGAATAAAAATTGTACAATTCATGATCCCACAAGAAAATGAAACCAAATCAAATTGTAGGTCATGCTTACATATTGAAGAAATTCTTGTTTAAAACTTGAATTACATATCCTAACTTGCATTTGAAACCACCATTAATTAAAACAACCCTTATGATTGATGAAAAGTAACTCCTCAAACTAGATCTCAATGCACACTCTATCTTGACCAATTCTTGACCAATTGGAAGGCCAAACATAGGAACAACAATCTTGAATCATAAACCACAAAGCAACCCCTAATTCATTGATCCTCAATTGAAGCACAATAGATAAAGACCCAATTCTTAATCCTTGAAGAAGAAAACTTTGCAACTTGATGTAGAGGAAGTCCTTGATAGCCATTCCTCAAAACCTTAATGGTATATTTCAATGCTCAAAGAAGAAACAGGTGAATCAGGCTCTATTGATGTAGAAAACTCAAATCCTAAATGAAACCCTGATTGGCACGACTGAGCAACCTAGGAGATGGTAACTGAGGAGCAAACCCTAATTTTTAGTCACACATAGGGAAATAAACTCTAATCTACGATCTTGATGAATTTGAATGAGAAACGACCTTATACATGGATGAATAAGAAACTCATATTAACCATACTTCAAAACCTGATTCCACTGTCCACTGGATAATGAGGAGCCAAGGAAATCAACTTTAGAATGTAGAATCTTCAAACCAAAATTGAACCCTAGTTAGCACAACCATTGATGCTTCGAACCACTTCCTTATTTAAATGTAGCAATGATGTGTGAATGACCTAATGAGAATGATGAAAATGAAATGCAAAGCCTAAGCCATATAAAAGTGAAAAGGTTGGGAAAATTTTGGGTTACAACAACTGCCCCTGTATAATCTTCTTTAAACCTGAAGAGTTAGATTGAAATGTTCGCCATTCGTGACTTGAAGGTAAAAGATGATTGAACACTTAAGTGCCCAAAAATTTGCACTCGCTTGTGCAAGAAGTAAAGCTGTTGGTTGATCATACCGGGAATGGGCTTAAAGATGCCATTTGGAGAGTGAGGGAATATTGTCGGGAATGGGCTTATAGATGCCACCCAAAGGTGATGGAATTTCGTCAGAGATGGGCTTATAAACGCCATCCAGGATAATTGTTGATAGAAATTAGACTAAGTCTAAGCTTGACTTCAACTGGAAGAAGTATCCGAACAGATCTACGCTTGATTTAATATGAGCCAGAAGAATTATCTACTGAAAGAATTGTCAAAATAAATCGTTGGTTTATTCAAACTGAGCCAGCAGATATCTGTGTCATCTTTAACTGGAAAAGAATCAGAATAAATCTTTAGTCGATTTAAACTGAACCAGAAAAAGCATCTACTGGAAAAGTATTAGAATAAATCTTTGGTCGATTTAGACTGAGCCAGAAGACGTTTTTATTTGTCTTTAACTGGGAGAAGTATCAAAATAAATCTTCGATCGATTTAAATTGAGCCAGAAAAAGTATCTATTGGAAGAAGTATCAGAATAAATCTTTGGTTGATTTAAACTGAGCCAAAAGATGTTTTTGCCTGTCTTTAACTGGGAGAAGTATCAGAATAAATCTTCGATCAATTTAAACTAAGCCAGAAAAAGTATCTACTGGAAAAATTATAAGAATAAATCCTTGGTTGATTTAAATTGAGCCAGAATATAATTGTGCCTGTATTCAACTGGGAGAAGTATCAGAATAAATCTTTGGTCAATTTAGTCTGGCCAGCAGAAGCTTGAAAGAAAAGTTCGTCATGTAGATAGTCGCCCCGTCTTGTTTCGGGAATTAATCTACAATCGGTTTGTTTGTAAATCCGTCCTGTTTCGTGATTTCATACCATTGGTAATAAAGATAGCCGCCCCGTCCTATTTCGAGAATTGATCTTCATCAGTTTTTTTCTTCGCCGATAATTGCCATGTCTTGTTTCAGGAATTAATTTGTGGTTAGTTATCCAGATAGTTGCCTTGTCTTATTTCAGGAGTTAATCTGGAACCTGCTTTTTGTTGGCCATCGAGATAGTTGCCCTGTCTTGTTTCAGGAATTAATCTCTTACCTGGTCACATAGATAGTTGCCCCGTCTTGTTTCAGGAATTAATCTTGGACCTATTTGAATTTTTTTGATGATATTCGTCTGTTGATTGATCTTTGATGAAAAGGTAATAAGTTAGTTGTATGCAATGTCATGATGTATGAAATGGATTGCATAATGATGTTCCCAAAATAAATGAGATTGTGCTATCTGCGTTTCAGATGCATATGTTATGATGTATGACTGTGAAATGTTGTTGAAGTGTAATGGTAAACCCTGTGTAGTATCCTCATCTGGGAAAATAAATCCCTGACTATTGTTGGGGATGAAGAGTATTTGTATCTTCAATCTTGTCTAGTATGCTTCCATCGAGGATTCCTTCTTACTTTATTAAGGAAACTCTTCAGGGATGTATTGATTTCTGTTTGGGGAGTAGAGTTTGGGAACCTTGGTCGTCCGTTGCTCTATTGGGGAGTTTATTTCTTATATACCCTGACTGGGGATAAAAGAGATGGTTAAACTTATGACTTTTCTGGAGAGAATAATTCTTATATACCTTGACTTGGGATAAAAGAGATGGATAATCTTCCCACTTGTCTGGGGAGGATAAAGTTAACTGGTATCTGGTCGGATTCCAGGTTTTGCAGCAACTTTCAGCGATAGTGATGACTTCACTGGGGAGAAGAAACTTTGTCAGTGATTTGTAGTAGTCTGAGGAATATACTCGAGCTGGGGAATTGGTAGGTTGTTGGGGAAATAAACCCTGTTGGGGAAATAAACCATTGTTGATGGAGAAATATTCTGTTGAGGAAACCAACTCTCTTGGGGAAATTGATTTTGATAAAGAGAAAAACTTTGTAGGTTTTTTTCGTGTTTGGAGGACCAAACTAAGTCGGGGAAGAGAATTTTCATGAAGTGTACTGATTGGAACTCTATAGGGAAATCATGGGGAAGAGATTATACTCCTTTATTTGCTGGAGTGATCTGCCGGGGAGATTTCGGGGAATGTACCCTTATTTGTAAAAATTACTTTGTGGGGGTAATCTCATAGAAGTATTTATGTGGGAATAATCTTATGAAAGTGACTATGCGGGGATTTATGGACAACTCGAATGTCAGCCCAGTTCCTAGAATTTTGAGTAAATGCTTATTTATGTTTTTATGCATATATTTATTAACAGTTAATCATGTTCATATGCATATGTTCATTAAATTTAGTCATTGGACGTTTTTGCAAACAAAACAGAGAAAACAAAAAGTTTGAACTTCAAGGTATATTTGTATTGATAATTTGCCTATAAATAAGCGAGTTTGTACAAAGAGACGGAATCCTAGTAAGAGGAAATTGTCTTGAAATGAAAAGAGTACAAAGTGAAAACAAATATATAGCCATGTGGAAGTGATCTCATTGGATTCCAACTCCATTATTTCCTCTATGTCTTTGAACATCTCATCCCTTATTGTCGGAAGAAGTTGATTGAAATGATCTTATACCATTTGAACTTTTGACCTTGGTAATAAAGCTGGTTGTAAGTGATCCAAGGGACATAGTCGTACACTTTCAATCCCTAACTTTTACCTGGACCACCCTTTCGGGTTTTCAGTCCACCAGGATACCTTTTTTTGCTCAAGCTGCCTTTTCAGGTTTTTGACTTGTCGGGTGTACAATCTTTTGTATATATCCCTAATTTTTTTCTTGAACCCTTTTGGTTCTTCGGGATGCCCTTATTTTTGCCTAGGTATGTCAACCTAGCGGGTCATTTTTATGCGTAGTATTTTTTTGACTATGTCCGCATTTACAAGGTGCGAGAAATCTTCATCGTCCATGGTGGTCAGAATTATAGCACCGCCAAAAATACTTTCTTGATAACAAACTGCCCTTCATAAGTGGGAGTCCATTTGCCCATGGGATCATATTGTGGTAGAATGATGCCATTTATTACCAAGTCACCAACCTTATATACCCGGTGCTTGATCTTCTTGTTGAAAGCCTTAATCATACGTTTCTGGTACATTTGACCATGATAGATAGTAGCCAGCCTCTTTTCATCAATCAAATTCAACTGAACCAACCTAGTCTAAATCCATTCGTCTTCGTCTAAGACTGCTTCTGTCATAACCCTTAGAGAAGGAATATGAACTTCGACATGATGGACATGAAGAGAAAATGGTAACATCTCATGTCAGTCCTTGTAAGTCACAACCATCTTTTGCATAATCTTCTTTATATTCTTGTTAGTAGCTTCCACTGCACCATTCATCTTAGGTCTGTATGGAGAAGAGTTATGATGCTTGATCTTGAATTGCATGCACAGTTCAGTGATCATGGAATTATTGAGGTTGGTACCATTGTCAGTGATGATTCTCTCAAGGATACCATACCGATAGATGAGGTTATGCTTAATGAAATGAGCTACGACGTTCTTGGTAACTGAGGCAAATGAGGTTGCTTCAACCCATTTTATGAAGTAGTCAATGGCGAAAAGAATGAAGCGATGTCCACTAGAGGCAGTGGGATTGATTTCTCTGATCATATCTATGTCCCACATTGCAAATGGCCAAGGAGAAGTCATGACATTTAAAGGTATGGGAGGCACGTGAACTTTATCAGCATAGACCTGGCACTTATGGCAAGTTCTCGAGTGGTGATGACAATCAGTTTCTATGGTCGACCAAAAATAACCATCTCTCAGAATCTTCTTGTCCATAGTGTGTTCACTGGAGTGAGTACCAAAGATGCCTTGATGCATATCCTCCATAATTTTCTCTGCTTCCTTCTTGTCCACACAACAGAGCATAGTTGAATCATGGTTGCGCTTGTACAAAATCCCATTGCTTAGGAAGAACTTGGCTGAGAACCTCCATAGGAATTTCTTGTTGTTGATTGATGCCCCTTCAGGGTATTCTTGGGCTTCAAGATACCTTTTCACTTCATGAAACCAGGGCTTCTCTTCTACTCCATCAATATCAATCTCATAGCAGTGCGCCAAGTTGTCAAATCTTTCGACAATAATTCTGGGAGCTTCATTGTCCCATCTGACCTTGAACATAGATGACATGGTAGCTAGGGCATTTGCAAACTGGTTTTCTTCCCTTGGGATATGTTTAAAGGTAATTTCTTCAAATTACGGGATCAAGGTTAGCACAAGTTCTTTGTATGAGATAAGATTTGGATGTTTTGTATCCCACTCTCCTTTAACTTGACTAACCACCAAGGTTGAATCCCCATATATGCCCAGGAATTTGATTCTTAGGTTAATAGAATCCTTGAGACCCATGATACACGCTTCGTACTCAACCATATTGTTTGTACAGTTGAAGCAAAGTCTGGCAGTGAAAGGTGTATGGAAACCTTCTGGGGAAATGATCATAATGCCAATTTCGTTACCAAGTGCATTAGAAGCCCCATAAAAAATCATAGTCCATCAAGATCTCTGCTCAGGTCCTTCATACGGTCCAGGTTCTTCACGGTCTATTACTAGCATGATATTCTCGTCCGAGAATTCAAAGTTCATAGATTGGTAGTCATTAATAGCTTGATCTGCCAAATGATCTGCCAGTACACTTCCTTTGATTGCTTTTTGAGTAGTGTACTAAATTTCGTATTCAGTTAAGATCATTTGCCATCGAGCTATTCTTCCAGAGAGAGCTGGCTTCTTGAAGATGTACTTGATGGAATCCATTTTATAAATCAATAGAGTAGTATGGGTCAGCATATATTGTCTTAGTCGGCGAGTGTGATATGGTGGGAGAACTGACTTGAAGGTTTTGCATTTTATCACAAATGTTGCAGTTAGCAAGAGTCTCCACCGACTTTTCTTTTATCCAAAGGGAAAGGTGAAAAAGCACAGGAAAGACCTTTGAGATTGTTTCTTGGGTTCGGGGGGTAGATTATAAAAAGGTAAGGTATTAGCACCCTTTTTATCCATCGTTTTCCATGGGCTCTTAGTTACTTGCTAGATCACTTGCTTTTGTTTGAAATTGTGCTTTGTGTGGTTTTCAAAAGTATTTTGTAAAGAGGCCATTGTTTAGACAATCTTTGTAATAATTCTTGTTCGTAAGAATGTATACAAAGATATTGATCTTTTGAAAAATGTTTTCAATTTTGTAAGATGTTTTGAAAGTGTATGTGATTGTTTTGAAAATAGCAAGGATGTTTGTTTTGAAATGGAGCAAGTAATTAGGAGCAATCTACCTACTCAAATGTCTTTCTTATTCATTCTCTCTTCCTTTGACATTGTTATCTTACCATTGATTTGGTAAGAAACCCTATCTTTGGATGTTAACGGGACGGGCGTGGGTCATTGTATACCCTTGATTAGCAATGTTGCAAGGTGTCTTAGCATTCTTTTGAGGGACTAAGATCATTTTATAAGGCAAATTCGAATAGCATCATCGAGGGACTATGATCTTGTATTTGTTTGATTTTGCTAAGATACCTTACATGCGTAATATGACCATTTTGTATAAGGCAACCAAGTGGAATAACCGTAGGGGTGTTTGTGTGCAAGTGTGTTATTTTCATGCTTGTTTTTGTCTTGGATTAGGGTTTTCTATTTGATTAATTTTATTCTTTCCATACAAACCCTAATTACTAGCATATTATGTAAAAGTGATAAATTGCAAAATTTAAAGTTACTACGCTATTACAACATTTGTGAGAGGGGGTACACAATTTATGAATTGGGATTGCAATAATATAAACCTAATTAATCTATTACAACCAAATTGAATATTGTACAAATAATTGAAGAAATTTATAAAGTACAAATGCAAATTGAAAGAAATGATTTTTGTGTTTGGATTTTTGTATGAAAGAGGTTTTAACCTAAATATTATTAGAGAAAAAGTAATTAAATTAAATTAACTTAAGTTAATTAAGAAAATAAATTAATTAAGAAAAGATTTTTTTTATATGAAACCCTAAATCTATTTTAGTTGATTAAAAGAAAATAAGTTTAAAGAAAAAGTTTTTTTTTTATGTATTTGTCTTGAAAATAATATGTGGTATTATGGAATATTTTTGGTCTTTTTTATATTAAAAATAAATATCTTTAGATAAATAATAATCTAGTTTTAATTTAATTCACAAGGAAATTAATAAAAGTAAATAAAATATAATGAATAAAAAAAAATTTATGTGGAAAAATATTTGAGTTATGTCAAAATATAAATCTATTATTTTTTTATACATTTTATGATTTTTTTGGTATTTTAGAAAATATATTTAAAAGAAAAAGAAATAAGTAAATAAATAAAAGCAAAAATGGTCACGCTGGGACTTGAACCCAGGACCATAGGGTGAACAGGAGCGCGCTTTACCACTGGGGTGGCTATACATCCGTTTATATAGACAAAACCATAAATATATAAGGGAAATCAAGTCCTGATGACTTCATCTTCAACCTCCAGCCGGTGTACCTGTAACTTCTTCATTTCTCAATAAAAATGGAAAGTGATAAAATGAAAGTTGTTGCATTCTTCCTCACGAATCTAACCATATAAATAACTAAGGCTGAAAGTCAAAGATAATTGAGAATTTCTCTGACCCTAATTTAAACCCTAAAATTTTCAGAAACTTCAACTCTAAAATTCTCTAAGCTCATTCCATATAAATGAAAACTATAGATATGTACAACTTCGTGGCAATGACGTCTACATTTTATCTTCACAAATGCAAGCCTAACAATGCCTAAGTAATCAAATAGAAGTTCAATAAAAATACCTCAAAATTGGAAATCATGAAATGCGAATGAACTTGTTTCAGTCAGTGTTGAAGATTGGGTTAGCTTCCTTGGACCTCTAGGAAGCTAATGCAATGGCTGGTTTGAGCTGAGGGTGGCTGGAATGGCCTGGAGAAGTCTAACTGTGATGCTCTATTTTTGGTTATGGAAGATAGGGAAAATGGTGTTACAAAAATGAAACAAGTACAAGGATGGGTTACTCTTGATGCAAGGAAGCTTTAGGAACTAAAAGGCCAAGAAACGCACGAAGGAAATGTGAGTTTGGTATGTAAAGTCAGAACTTGCACCACAATGGTGTTTTGGGACAATTTATGGCTAGAGGGAGTTTGAGTGAGTTTCAGAGGTTTCTTGCTCATGTGTTAACTTGCAAATAGCGTGTATACTTATAAGTAAAAGGTTTTGAGGCTTGTAACAACTCAGAATTTGAATTTGCATCCTTAAGTCAAACATGTGATTTTTGAGAAAACAAGTTTCAATGCTTGTGTACTTGCTAAGATAGAGTAGTTTATGCTTTAAACAAGTTTGTTTTTGACTTTGTGGATGGAGTGTGATCAGAGGGAACAAGTTAGAGGCTCAAGAATGACTTTATGCAAAAATCTTGCTTTACAAGAATGGAAGTGTTCACTTTGTGCCATTAATGGAAATACAACTTGGATAATAGCTCATTTGCTTGGATCAAAGCCTTAACAGCTGTGTAAGAATTTAATTAAGGAGTGACAAACAAGTTTGAGGCATTCAAAGCAAAGATTATGCAGCCTAACATTGATTTGCATTTGTGTTCATCATGAAAATGACCTATAATTCAAGTGACAAAATAACAAATTCATCTCTTCGATTCTCCCTACTCAAGAATGATATCAAGGAGTTCTAGGACATTTTGGAAAGCTTGTAATGTGTTCTACAACTCATCTTTTAATTGATTTTGAATATTTCACTTGGAACTATGTGAAAAAGTTTCATGAAGTTAGGTTAAAAATCTGCCTAACTAGGGCAAAATTTCACTAAGTCATTTTTATTTCATGAGCATGTATTCACAAAATTATAACTTGAGATCCAAGCATTTTTAGGAGAAGTTGTGTGAAGAAAATTTTTAGATTTCATGGAGGTTTACAACTTTCATGTTGGAAGTTTCCTTTGAATCACCTTGCATCATGGTGAAAATTTGGCTCAATATTGTGAAAAAATAAGAAATTTTCTATACTTAGAAAAATTTCTAAGTTAAGAAATTTCATCTTTTCAAAATAAAATCTTGAATTCTTGATTTCTTGATGAAAAAGTTTCATATTTTGACATGTTTTGATGAATTATGACCTTTGGCACTTGAATTTGACCAAAAAGTCAATGTTTGACTTTTTAGTATACAGTTGACTTTTGATCAGTTGATTGCAATTATTCATCTGTCAATCAAATGGATTTGCAATGTTTTGAAACATGTCACTAGGTCAAAATGATGAAATTGGAATCTTGAGACCATGACTTAAACCAATTGATCATTTTCTAGGTCAAAAATCAGAAATTGCCCTTTCTCAGTCAAAACCTTAATTTTGACCATTTTCCCCTTTTGGAGATTTGATCAAATTTCTTGAGGAATTGTGGTACAAACTTGATCAAATGATACATATTGGTATAAAATGTTGATGTGGATAAAAAATTATGAAGTTTGACTGTAAATTGGATATGGTTCACTTTTTCCCCAATACAGTTGATTTTTAGGTCAACTGTTCAATTGACTGATCAAAAGTGTGATTCAAAGCTTGAATCTTGACATGAGTAATCTTGGGGGTCCATGATTATCCTTGAAAGTCATATGAAGCATTAATAATCCAAAAATCCTTGTACCAACTCAAACCCTAATTTTGGTCATCAGTGCATAAGGAGGTGTCTTGAGCTGATCAAACCCTAGTGTAGTCTTGAACCCAATGAGATCTTGTGAGCAAATTATTGATAAGTGATAGGGAAAATTTTGGGGTACAACATCTGCCCTTGTTCAATCTTCTTAAACTTGAAGAGTTATATTGACGAGTTTTACCATTCGTGACGCGAAGGTTGAAGATGATTGGACACTAGAGTGCCTAGAAATTTGCACTCGGCAATGTGATGGTTGATGGAATGGGATTTAAGATTCCATTTGGAGAGGTGATAGAAATATGTAGGAGATGTGCTTAAAGATGCCATCCAAAAGTGATTGTTTGCATTGTAATTTGTAAGTTGAAAGAATGAGTATCAAAATGGAGTCCGTGTCTGGAGCGTATCCGAGCTGTATCTAGAAGAGGCATTGACTTAGTATCAGAATGGTATCCGTGTCTGGAGCATATATGTACCGCATCAAAGCTGGGTCCGAATGAGCATTAGAATGACATCTGTGTCTGGAGCGTATTTGAACTATATCTGAGAAGTTGAATCTGAATGAGTATCAGAATGGCGTCCGTGTTTGGAGCATATCTGAACTGTATCTGAGAAGTTGAATCTGAATGAGTATCATAATAGAGTCCGGGTTTGGAGCGTAACTGAACTGTATCTGAGAAGTTGATTTTGAATGAGTATCAGAATGGTATCCGTGTCTAGAGCGTATCTGAACTGTATTAAAATATTTTGAATATTTGTTAATGGTAGTTGTTAACCTTATCCTGAAAAACGTAAAATGTTAGCTAAAATACAATGTTTATGTTGTATGAAATGCATAGTATAATTCCTTCGTGTTATCAATGTTTATGACATATGGATGCAATATATGCGTATGTGAGCTAGTTTGTTGTACTGCAGTCGGATTGGGGAAAATAAATCCCTGTCTACTGCTGAGGATATGGAGTTTTCATGTCTTGAAGTTGAAGCATTGATGAATTTCCGTTTAGAGAAATAAACTCTGTTGTAAGGGAAATGCTATGTGCTATCTGAAAAATCTTGGTCGGGGAATTCTGAGAAATTTGGTGACTTCTATTGGGGAGTGATAACTGGGAGTTTTGTTCCGCTAGGGATTAAACGATGTACTGCAGGGATTTCTTAGGGAATAGCCTAGAGGTATTTACCTATCCATTCAACCCATCAGTAATTGCCTTTTTTTCATTTTGTTTATTTGTAAACAATAATTATGTTCAAATGCATATGTTCAACAATGAATCATTGGACTTTTTTGCAAACAAAATACAAGCGTAAAGAAAAAACAGATAGTTTTTGCACTTTCAAAGAGATGTCTGTGTATTGACTTTGAGTAAGCATTTTTGTACAAGGAGACAAACATTCTAGTAAGAGAATGCCGTCGTAAAAAGAATGAAAATTTCGATACAAAGAAAAGATAGCTATGTGTAAAAATCCCATGGGGTTTCCATTCTGCTATAGCCTTTGTATCTCTGAGCGTCTTGTCTATTTGTTGCCTTGTTAGAAGATAATTGAATTGATCAGAAACTCTGAGTTTGTCAGTGGAAGACAAAGGTTTTCTGTAAAGTGATCCAATGGGACATAGTCATATGCTTTAATTCCATAACTTTTTCCTGGACCGCTCTTTCGGGTTTTCAGTCCACCGGGAAACCCTTTTTGGTCCAAGTCTCCTTTCGGGTTTTCAACTTGCCAGGTGTACATATTTTTTGTTTTATCCCTAATTTTTGCCCTTGTTTATCCCTTGTTTTGCCTAGGCATGTCAACCTAGCAGGTCTCTTATGCGTAATATCTTTTGACTATGTCCGCGTTTGCAGGATGTGGCAGGTAGTCACCATCCATGGTGGTCAAGATCATTTCCCCACCAGAGAAAATATTTTTGATTACAAATGGTTCTTCATAAGTAGGAGTCCACCTACCCCTAGGATCACCTTGTGGCAGTATGATGTGTTTGATCACTAGATCCCCAACTTGATACACCTAGTGTCTGACCTTTTTGTTGAAAGCCTTGATATCCGTTTTTGATACATTTGACCATGGAAAACAGCAGTAAGTCTCTTCTCATCAATCAAGTTCAGCTGATCAAGTCGAGTCTGGATCCCTTCGTCTTCGTTCAGCCCTGCATCCTTCATAATCCTCAGAGAGGGGATCTGGACCTCGATAGGTAAGACATCTTCCATGCTGTAAACCAGAGAATAGAGTGTTTCCCCAGTTGATGTGAGAGCCTTGGTACGATACCCGTGGAGAGCGAATGGTAACAACTCATGCCAGTCTTGGTATGTGACTGTGATCGGTGGAAATAGAACTGATTGTTTTTTAAGCTGGTTCGTGAAATGTCGCGGTAAGCAAGAGTCGCCACCGTCTTTATATTCTCCAACATGGAAAGGACAAAAGCACAGCAAAATTCCTTCTTTGAGAATGTTTCTCGGTTCGGGAGGTAGATTTATAGAAAGGGAAGGTGTTAGCACCCTTTCTATTCGTGGTTATCCACGGGCTCTTAGGTACATGCTCTTATGTTTTCAAAAATTTGTTTGCTTTTCAAGTGTGTGTGGGTTTTGAAAAAGTTCGTTTGGAAAACTTCTAAGTAACTTTTGTATCAGTCCTCAAGAGTGTATGAAGTGTTTTGTTTGAAAACTTTTAAAAGTGTAGGTGCGAAAAGATGTTTTTGTTTGTTTTGAAAAGAGCAATTACTTAAGAGAATCTACCTACTCTAAGGAATTAAGCTGTGTAAGAGTCCTTTAGATAGTGTTATCCCACCATTGAGAGGTAGGTAGCCCCATCGTTGGAGTTATTCGGGTCAATTCGATTAAGGGACAGTGTGGTCACCAAAGCAATGGTAGGATACCTTAGAAGTAACCCTAATGTCTTAGATCCTTTTATCCGAGGCAACCGTTTCGAGGCAACTGGATCTTTAGACAAAGGGCGACCTCTAAGACACCCTATACTTGATAACCACTTTCGAGGCAACCAGTGAGGCGTACCCAAGGAGTGGCATGTGCTTTGTGTGTTGTTTTCAGTTAATTGTCTTTGTACATGTTATTTGTGAGCTACAGATTGGTTTTATTTACATACATTCTTTCATGCATTGTTAACAGTTAGGAGCGCGGAAAGTAAATTGCGGAAAGATAAATCTAACTATTACAAGGCGCGGGTTTATACATCTCCAAAAACAAAAACCCGTTTTGGAAAAGTAAATGCAGAAAATTAAAGAAAGCAATAAAATCCTAATTACTATTACATCCTCTGTACAGATACATAAATAAATATAATCAAAATAAATAAATACGCGCGAATAGAAATTTAATCGGGAACATCCTAAGGGTGTTGACCCTTTTTTGAATAAGAATTGAATTTTTGTCCCCTTTTTGCAATTAATGAAATTATGCCTAATTATTAATTAATTTATTTATTTACAAGAAAAAGTATTTTTTGTGTTTTTATGTTTTTAATGAAAATAAAAATAAAAATAAGAAATTTAAAGTCATTACCAAAAAAAAAAAACCTAAGTCTAATTCATTTTTATTTATTGGAAAAGGAAATTAAAATGACCTAATTAAACTAAATCAATTTATTAGTGTTTTATTTACAAAAATAATTAATAGTGAATAATAAAAAATATTTACATTTTTTAGTTTTTTTTGAATTTTTATGAAAAATATTAATTATGTTAATTTTGATGGTAATAATAATAATTAAAAAAAACAATTAATAACTAAATTAGAAAATATAAAACAAAAAGAAAAAAGAGTGAACCAAGGGGGGTGTTGGACCCTTAAGGAGGTGAATCTGGAAATTTAGGCCCATTAACCAGTCAAGCCACGTTGACTTTCTTGCTTGCCTATGCACAAGGTTGACCAGGAGCATGGTGTGTGTCATCTTTAGGCCACTGGATGGACGCTTGAGGACACTTGACGTCTGGATGAGGAAGGTGTATGATGAACCTTCTTTTGGAACCTACACACAAGCATGTAAAGAAAAAAATGTATAGAAATTTTGGGGGACCTGGGAAGAACTTACAGCGCGGTATGATGGATCTTAGGATGTGGCAAGGGTTGCTTTAGCTTCAGGGGATGGCAAAGAAGAGAGTCACGTTCTCCTTTTGGCCTGAAAATGCTTGCAATACTCCTTTTGATCTCACACTTTTTTTTGACACTTTTTGGATTTTGCTCTGGCCGTTTTGTGTAAAGTTCTAGGTTGTGAATGAGGCTTGCAAGGCTTGCATATGTAGTAATGAGTGAGAATAAGTCACATTTAGGAGCCTTTAACCACTGCAATTAAGCTTTGGATTTTGTCTTAACCACCATTAAAGGCCTTTCAAAGCTTGTTCAAAATTTGAATTTTCATGCCTAAATGAGCTTAGCACGAAATTGGTAGGTTGCAAATGCTTCATGAAGGCTATTCAAACCATAAGATACCATTTAATTAATTTTTTTAGATTTACTTGAATTATTATGGGTTAAAATGAATTAAATCCATAAAAATTAAATAAAAATAGAAAAATAATTATTTGCTCTTGAAATTGATCATGGGACACGTGGGTGGCATGACAAGGCTGAATCAAGTGGAAAAAAGTGGGCCCTTTTGTCAAAAATTGAAGTTTCAAGGATAGTTGACTTTTGCCATTTCACAAAAATTTCCCAACTTCTCCAATGCATATCTTGCTCAATTTTGATCATATGAACATGTTCTTGGACATTTTGGAAAGGTCTTGAAGTCCTCTAACCAATGCCTTTGGTCCCATGTCATTTTGATTTACCAATCTCAAGTTATGGTCTTTGACTTAAAGTGCCTTTTTGTTGACTTTTGAAAATGACCTATAATGTTGAAATTGATAACTTTTTGTGAGAGCATTTCTTGGACTTGGAATGTGAAGATGAGTTGTAGGAAATTTAATCCCCTTCAAAATTAGAATTGGATGGTATTTTTCTGATGAACCATGAAAAAGTTATGCCTTGGTCAAGTTACAGTTGACTTTTCAGCTGTCCAAAAATAGAAAATTTTGCATCTTGATGATTTTTGAGCCATTCTTGTGGAATCATGATCAAGAATTGATCAAATGATGATTGTGGCTTCAAAATAAGATGTTGACCAAAAATTTTGACTTTTGACTGCCAAATGACCATTTTACCCCTGCAGTCGACTGTGAAGCAATTAGAGTTTTTGACTGTGCAACTTGACCTTGTGAGCCTTGAAACTTGACATGTAGGTGCTTGACAATGTGTATAGGCATATGTGACTTGATTGAGCCCTTGAAAACCTCAACTTCCTTGCAAGAACCAAAACCCTAATTTTGAATGGCTTAGGAGGATGGTTGAATTGTGCAATCCTTGAGTAGACTTGAGCAAATTGAGATGATGCTTGTCAAAACTTTGAATAATATGGGAGGGAAAATTTTGGGGTACAACAGTTGCCCCTGTTCAATCTTCTTAGACCTGAGGATGTAGATTGGCTTGCGTGCCTTTCGTGATCCGAAGGTGGAAGATGATTCAACACTAGAGTGCCCAAAAATTTGCACTCACATAGTAGAGTATTAGCAATGTGATGTCGGGAATGGGCTTACAGATGCCATTTGGAGATATGATGGGTAGGAGGATGGGCTTATAGATGCCATCTGGAGCTGTGACAGAGCCTTGTCGGGAATGGGCTTATAGATGCCATTTGGAAATGTAAGGGATAGTTGAATCTGAATAAGAAATAGAATAGCTTTCGTGTCTGGGGCATATCTAGTCTATATCTAATTGCTGACGTCTGAACAAGTAGTAGAATGACTACCGGGTCTGGGGTATATCCATACTGCATCTGAATGAGTGGCAGAATGTCATCCGAATCTGGATCGTATCTGGACTGAACAATAGAATAACATCTGGGCTGGAGCATCTCTAAGTTGTCTTTAGAAGTTTGAATCTGAATAAGAAATAGAATAGCATCCGGATCTGGAGCATCTCTAGGCCATCTCCGGAGATAAATCTGAATAAGCAGTAGAATAACATCCGGGTCAGGAGCATCTCTAAGCTATATCTGAAAGGAAATCTGAATAAGTATCAAAATGTCGCCATGTCTGGGTTGCATCTGAACTATCTTTGGACCGAATCTGGAATAAGTATCAGAACATCGCCATGCCTGGGTTGCATCTGAACTATCTCTGGACGGAATCTGGAATAAGTAATAGAATAGCATCCGGATCTAGAGCATCTCTAGGCCATCTTTGAAAGGAATCTCTAAAGAAGCAATAGAATAACATCCGGGTCCGGAGCATCTCTGAGCTATTACTGGAGAGAAAATCTGAATAAGCGAAAGAATAGCATTCGGGTCCGGAGCTTCTCTTTGCTATCTCTGAATAAGCAAAAGAACAACATCCATCTCTGGAGCATTTCCCAGCTATATCTGAAAGGAAACTCTTGAATAAGCAAAAGAATAACATCTATATCATGAGCATTTCTTAGCTATCTCTGAGAGGGAATCTGGAATAAGTATCAGAATGTAGCCATATCTGGATCGCATCTAAACCATCTCTAGAAGGGAATCTGGAATAAGCAATAGAATAGCATCCGTGTCCGGGGCATTTCTAAGCTATCTCTAGAAGGGAGTCTGGAATAAGTATCAGAATGTAGCCATGTCTGGATCGCATCTGAACCATCTCTAGAAAGAATCTCTGAATAAACAATAGAGTAGCATCCGTGGTTGGAGCATCTCTAAGTTATCTCTGAAAAGAAGCCCTGAATAAGCAACAGAATAGCGTCCGGTTCTGGAGCATATCTGAACTATTTCTGAACAAGCAACTCTGAATAAGCAACAGAATAGCGTCCATCTCTGGAGCATTTCCCAGCTATATCTGAAAGGAAACTCTTGAATAAGCAAAACAATAACGTCCATCTCTGGAGCATTTCTAAGCCATCTCTGAAGAGAAAATATGAATAAGCAAAAGAATAACATCCATCTCTGAAGCATTTCCAAGCTATATCTGAAAAGAAACTCTTGAATAAGCAAAAGAATAACATCCATCTCTGGAGCATTTCTAAGCTATCTCTGAAGAGAAAATCTGAATAAGCAAAAGAATAACATCCATGTCTGGAGCATTTCCCAGCTATCTCTTTAATCTCTTTAATGTAGATATGCCCTGGCTAGATACAGGTATCGAATCCACAATCAATCGCTCACAGATATGCCCTGGCTAGATGCAGGTATCGAATCTGGAATTGCGACAGTTGATAGTAATCGTCTTTGGATTGACCTTTTTCCTGAAAAGGCAAAACATCAGTTGTATGCAATGTAATGGTGCATAAACTGCATGATTTTAAGATGTTCTCAAAAATAAATGAGATTTGTGTTATATGATGCGTATGCATGCTATAATGTATGAAGATGTAATGTTTATGAATGTATTTTCGTCTAGGAAAATAAATCCTTGACGAATGCCGGGAATTTGTTGAATCCTGGGCTGATGTTTGAAGAGTGGAGCTCTTCATTTCCGCTGGGGACGACGGTTGTAAGAATAAACCGGTAGGAGAAGATGACTCAGTTGAGGAATAAACTTGCTGGAGAGATTACTCTGCGGGGAATTACTCGGTGGGAAGAGATACACTTCCCTGAGGTTTCGATGAGAACTCCGTTGGGGATTCCGTTGATATGTTTTGTTGAGGAATTTGATGAACTCCGTTGGGGGATAGGAAGAACTTCGCCGAGGACGGTCTTTCCGTGGTAATTGGCTGAGGATAACCCAGTTATACCCTGGTGGGGAATAACCTTTGAATAAAGCCGGGGAGATGCGTTCGTACTCTGCAGGGGATAAGCTTTCAGAACCTGTTGGGGATAAGCTTCCAAAATCTACTGGGGAGGATAATTCAACTCTCCTGGGGAAACTTTATGGACTGTACTGGGGGAATGGCTCCACTAGGGTGTCTTGTATTCCGCCGGGGAACAATCTTATATTAAGACTACCGGGGATGCTTGTTAAGGAATATCTGCATACTCCGCTGGGGAATATTGAGATTTTTCTGGGGATTCCCAACTTCCATAAGGCTGACTGTAGGCTAACTCTGCTTGGGGAGAGTGTTGCTGACTTGCTGGAGATACTGTGCCTTTTCGGGGCTGATGGGAGACCAACTCTGCTTGGGGAGAGTATGGTTGATTCTGGTCTTACTGTGCGGGGAGTGAAGGTATCCTGGTTACGTTCTTCAGCCGAACCTACCTTGGTACCTTGGTGGACAGAGCAACTAGATCGCTTAGACAACTCTGATTGCCCCTGTTTCTGCAGGAGAAGGTACTTGTGGAGGTCTTGATAACTGCCGTTTTGACAAATCTTCTTCTGGTAGGCAAGTGACGAGATGACGGGACATAGTCATACGCTTTTGATCCCTAACTTTTGCCTGGACCGCCCTTTCGGGTTTTCAGTCCACCGGGATACCCATTTTTGCCCAAGCCACCTTTTTAGGTTTTCGACTTGCCGGGTGTACAGATTTTTTCATCTTATCCCTTATTTTTGCCCGAACCCTTTTGGTTCGCCGGGAAGCCCTTATTTTTGCCTAGGTGTGTCAACCTAGCGGGTCTTTGATTATGTGTAGTATTTTTTCGACCATGCCTAGGCTCTCAGGATGTAGGGAGTTGCCCCTGTTGTTGTGTCGCCATGTGACCAGAAGATGTTTGATCAGGCAAGATTCGTAGCTGGAACTCATGTCCAATGCCCCAAGTGATCCAGATGGAGATTTTCCCCTGGCTGCTTGGCATTTGAGAGATTCCCTGAATCTTGACTGGACTGCCCCAGATGACGGACAATGACCATGCCATGCCCTTTGATTGGAGGTGCTTTTGTTCATTAGACATTCGTCGTGCGAACTTCTATGATGTTCAAACAAATAGTCATATGCAAGCAATATTATATTAAAAATGCAAAGCTTATGTCTGTCTTCAAGTTTTTGAAAATGTATTTTTTTCAGTAAAACAAGCAAATTTTGTAAAATGTGATGTCAACTTGTTATTTACCGCAAGCCTTAAGGAGTCAGGATAATTTTCGTAATAGTATGCTTTCGAACTAACCCATGCTTCAGCTAGGACTTTTAAGGGTTGTAACGTGGTCTGGTTCACAGTTTAAGAAACAAAGGATAAAGGCTCAAAATTTATTTGTACCCACCCGTTCTTCGTGATGTTCTTCAAACCTAAACTCAGTTAATCGTGCGTTAGACTTTGTTTGAGTCTTTGCTCTGATATTCCAGTGATGGTTCGGATATTGACAATTTATTTTGAATAGGCAGTCTTTCCTTTTTTTGGTTGAGGGTTTGTAGGTCCTCTTTTCTTTTTGATTTCGTTTATCCCTGTTTTTTTTTTGCCTGAACTGTTTCTTTTGTATTTACAGTCAGCGGGATGTCCCAGTTTTGTAAGTCTCCTTCATAGGTTTTGACTTAATGGGCTTTTATTTTGAGAGATAATGACTGCCTGTCCTTATGATTATTCGGAACCATCACTGTCTTTTGCGTTGTAAGGACTTCTTTGGTGCCATTCGTTGTGCACTTGGATCAACTGAGAGAACTACCCCGCCCCAGGTTATGATTACGAGTTTTTAATTTTCGAAAAGAAAAACTCCAACTTCTTTGGCTCAAAGGGGGTAACGAGGGATTATCTTCCTTATAACTCCAATGTTTAGGAATTGAAACAATGCATGTACCTCATCAGCGGGGTCTGTTCAAAAGCATACTGTAAATTGTGGTATCGTTTTCGTCATCCTCCCTCAAGAGGCTTAGAATTATTAATTGAGAGTTGACATCGAAAAATGAAAGCAGTTTGAAAATAGCGAATGCGAATATATTGATTCAAAACAGACATATGCGATGCATTGATAAAGTAAAAGAGTTTGACATGAATAAATGTTTGAACAATCAAAGAAAGATACAACTTGAACATTCGAATGAACAAAAGCTTCTTAGTTTGCACTAGTCATCTCAGATGGAAGATTCTCAGCAGAAGATTTTCATTTTGCCACCCGGCATGAACTCCAGCACCCTTCCGTCGATCAAGTCCTGGATCTTGTTCCTCAAGCTCCAACAGTCGTCAGTGTCATGTCCAGGACTGTCAGAATGGTAGGCACACCTTTCATCAGGATTGTACTTCAGGGAGGTTATGTTGAGATTCTTAAGATGATCTTTTAAAGCAATCAACTTGACCTCCAACAAGTGTCTCAGTATCAGTGATGATGGTATACCAGTCTCCGAGAAATGTCTTCCAGACGTATTTCGCTTATGCCGATTACCCTGTGGACGCTGGTGAGGTTGATGCTGGGCTTGTAACCCTGAAGCAAACTGAGGAGCTTTTCCCTTGTCTTCTTGCACCACTGGTGGTTGAATGATGGCTTGCTTTTCAACCTTAGATGTTTGCCCCAGTTGGTTATCCCGAAGCAGTTGGTTGATGAGAACCCTGAGCTCTCCTTGTCTTTGAGATAAGTCCTGGATAAGAGCCATTTGCCCCAGCATCTGGGTTCTCATTGTATCCACCTTAGCTTGTAGACGTTTCAGTTGTTCGTCCTTATCGTCTTCAGGACTGTTCCTGACCAAAGTCCCCCTGAGGAGTGTTCTTAGCTCTTCCTGCCCCTTGGATAGATTTAGGAGGATCTCCCCGAACCGAGTCTCTTAAGCGTGAAGATCCCGGTTGTCTTGTTGGGAAGCCATTGCTGAAATAAACAACGGAGATGGTAAGTGACCTGTAACAAGGGTACCTGTTATGCAATGATGTGTATGTATGCATGCAATATTTTCAAGGATCTCGTGGGGTAAACAAGAAAAGTTGTTAGGATTTGAATTTCGTAGCTTGATTGAAGGAGCTTCATGTTATTGAGAGTCCTTCTTCAAGAGTCAAGGCTCACCATATCGAGTGGGTCATAACCCCTGACTCAAGTTATCAACCTTGGTTAGGAGAAAATAAATCCCCTTTGCCCCTTGCTAGACATTTGATTCATCATGACCTGCATCACAAACCCTTGAGATCCTTGAAATGGATTAGTCCTAATGTAGGATGTATGCAATGGTATGATGTTATGCTATGCATGAAGTGATGTAAGTAGGCCCTGTAATGAGTCCCAATTAAGGACTGTAAACAAAACCTGCAAGGAACTCGTGTTGTTAGATAACAAGTGTGCAAGTAATTCAGGTTTGAAGGCACACAAGTCATACAGAGCCCTTAGAGTTTAGGCCAGCATGAAGTTTGGGTACTACCCTCTTTCAGTTTCGTTGGTTAAGACCTGTCCTATCAAAATTAACCGGGTTCTAGAGGATCCCAATATCACTGACTACCCTCAATCGGTTATAACTCCAGCGTCGCAATCTTTTCTTGCAGCCAGAACCATCGCGAGAGTTTAGCCTCAATGGGTGTAGCATACTGCTACTGTTCTATGGCCAAGTTTGATCAATTTAGGGTTCTAAGGTCAGTTGGTGCTTAATGACTCCTCAGAAGACCCATATTCTCCTCGTTGCAACACAAGGGATATCGGTACAGACCAAGGTGCCACACCAACGTAGCCACTGCTTCACCCGTGTCGGTCTACGCCGGACAGGTCCCTCACAGCTTATGCTACCTAAAAGGGTATCCCCAGATCCGGGTTAGGATCTATGAAACTCCGATGCAATGCCCACAAATATAAAGCAAACAAACATTCAATTGAAAACAAGAGTGGTCTAATCCTAAGGTACAACTCACTTTATAAGATCCCCAGCAGAGTCGCCAGTTCTGTGATCGGTGGAAATAGAACTGACTGTTTTTAAAGCTGGTTCGCGAAATGTCGCGGTAAGCAAGAGTCGCCACCGTCTTTTATATTCTCCAACATGGAAAGGACAAAAGCACAACAAAATTCCTTCTTTGAGAATGTTTCTCGGTTCGGGAGGTAGATTTATAGAAAGGGAAGGTGTTAGCACCCTTTCTATCCGTGGTTATCCACGGGCTCTTAGGTACTTGCTCTTATGTTTTCAAAAATTTGTTTGCTTTTCAAGTGTGTGTGGGTTTTGAAAAAGTTCGTTTGGAAAACTTCTAAGTAACTCTTGTATCAGTCCTCAAGAGTGTATGAAGTGTTTTGTTTGAAAACTTTTGAAAGTGTAGGTGCGAAAAGATGTTTTTGTTTGTTTTGAAAAGAGAAAGTACTTCAGAGAATCTACCTACTCTAAGGAATTAAGTTGTGTAAGAGTCCTTTAGATAGTGCTATCCCACCATTGAGAGGTAGGTAGCCCCATTGTTGGAGTTATTCGGGTCAATTCGATTAAGGGACAGTGTGGTCACCAAAGCAATGGTAGGACACCTTAGAAGTAACCCTAATGTCTTAGATCCTTTTATCCGAGGCAACCGTTTCGAGGCAACTGGATCTTTAGACAAAGGGCGACCTCTAAGACACCCTATACTTGATGACCACTTTCGAGGCAACCAGTGAGGCGTACCCTAGGAGTGGCATGTGCTTTGTGTGTTGTTTTCAGTTAATTGTCTTTGTACATGTTATTTGTGAGCTACGGATTGGTTTTATTTACATACATTCTTTCATGCATTGTTAACAGTTAGGAGTGTGGAAAGTAAATTGCGGAAAGATAAATCTAACTATTACAAGGCGCGGGTTTATACATCGCCAAAAGCAAAAACCCGTTTTGGAAAAGTAAATGCAGAAAATTAAAGAAATCAATAAAATCCTAATTACTATTACATCCTCTGTACAGATACATAAATAAATATAATCAAAATAAATAAATACGCGCGAATAGAAATTTAATCGGGAACGTCCTAAGGGTGTTGACCCTTTTTTGAATAAGAATTGAATTTTTGTCCCCTTTTTGCAATTAATGAAATTATGCCTAATTATTAATTAATTAATTTATTTACAAGAAAAAGTATTTTTTGTGTTTTTATGTTTTTAATGAAAATAAAAATAAAAATAAGAAATTTAAAGTCATTACCAAAAAAAAAACCTAAGTCTAATTCATTTTTATTTATTGGAAAAGGAAATTAAAATTACCTAATTAAACTAAACAATTTATTAGTGTTTTATTTACAAAAATAATTAATAGTGAATAATAAAAAATATTTACATTTTTTAGTTTTTTTTGAATTTTTATGAAAAATATTAATTATGTTAATTTTGGTGGTAATAATAATAATTAAAAAAACAATTAATAACTAAATTAGAAAATATAAAACAAAAAGAAAAAAGAGTGAACCAAGGGGGGTGTTGGACCCTTAAGGAGGTGAATCTGGAAATTTAGGCCCATTAACCAGCCAAGCCACGTTGACTTTCTTGCTTGCCTATGCACAAGGTTGACCAGGATCATGGTGTGCGTCATCTTTAGGCCACTGGATGGACGCTTGAGGACACTTGACGTCTGGATGAGGAAGGTGTATGATGAACCTTCTTTTGGAACCTACACACAAGTATGTAAAGAAAAAAATGTATAGAAATTTTGGGGGACCTGGAAAGAAATTACAGCGTGGTATGATGGATCTTAGGACGTGGCAAGGGTTGCTTTAGCTTCAGGGGATGGCAAAGAAGAGAGTCACGTTCTCCTTTTGGCCTGAAAATGCTTGCAATACTCCTTTTGATCTCACACTTTTTTTTGACACTTTTTGGATTTTGCTCTGGCCGTTTTGTGTAAAGTTCTAGGTTGTGAATGAGGCTTGCAAGGCTTGCATATGTAGTAATGAGTGAGAATAAGTCACATTTAGGAGCCTTTAACCATTGCAATTAAGCTTTGGATTTTGTCTTAACCACCATTAAAGGCCTTTCAAAGCTTGTTCAAAATTTGAATTTTCATGCCTAAATGAGCTTAGCACGAAATTGGTAGGTTGCAAATGCTTCATGAAGGCTATTCAAACCATAAGATACCATTTAATTAATTTTTTTAGATTTACTTGAATTATTATGGGTTAAAATGAATTAAATCCATAAAAATTAAATAAAAATAGAAAAATAATTATTTGGTCTTGAAATTGATCATGGGACACGTGGGTGGCATGACAAGGCTGAATCAAGTGGAAAAAAGTGGGCCCTTTTGTCAAAAATTGAAGTTTCAAGGATAGTTGACTTTTGCCATTTCACAAAAATTTCCCAACTTCTCCAATGCATATCTTGCTCAATTTTGATCATATGAACATGTTCTTGGACATTTTGGAAAGGTCTTGAAGTCCTCTAACCAATGTCTTTGGTCCCATGTCATTTTGATTTACCAATCTCAAGTTATGGTCTTTGACTTAAAGTTCCTTTTTGTTGACTTTTGAAAATGACCTATAATGTTGAAATTGATAACTTTTTGTGAGAGCATTTCTTGGACTTGGAATGTGAAGATGAGTTGTAGTAAATGTAATCCCCTTCAAAATGAGAATTGGATGGGATTTTTCTGATGAACCATGAAAAAGTTATGCCTTGGTCAAGTTACAGTTGACTTTTCAACTGTCCAAAAATAGAAATTTTGCATCTTGATGATTTTTGAGCCATTCTTGTGGAATCATGATCAAGAATTGATCAAATGATGATTGTGGCTTCAAAATAAGATGTTGACCAAAAATTTTTGTAAGTGCCTTCGTTTGGGATTGGCTCATCTCTTGTAAAACAAATAGCAACAACAATAATGTAATGTAAGGTACAATAGGAACAGCCTGAAAATTCTATTGTAAATGCCTAAAACATGTTGATCAACATCTGGAACAACATGTCTCAAGAGATGTCATAACATCATACCAGACATCAAGCTACTGAACTGTCAAGACTGATTCAGTTCTGTTCCTAAAGTTATGCAGAATATTCTGCCAAATAGAATGCATAACAAGTAGCGAAAATTGAAGGCATACGTGATTCAATCAGAAGCTAAGGATAAGGAGAAAAGCTCGATTGAAGACCTAACTTGTAGCAGAAGTTTTCTGCTTAATTTATGCAGGTCGTTAAAGCTGCATTGCTGTGATGTGAAGGCCCAAATCCAGCTGGGTAAAGAGGGTTATAAATAGAAGCATTGTAACCTAATTTAAGCAAGGTCGAGTATTGACAAGATGTAACACTTTAGGGCTAGTTTTGTTGTGAACCACCCGGGCTGTGGGATGGTCACCATATTCCTTGAAACCTGTAGGTTAAAGGATGTATGCATTGTACTTGATTGAAGCTTTTAAGCATGATCAAGATGTGTAATGGAAGTGTATCTTCTGAACAGTCTATGTACTATAGAAAGTTATCACTGCGGTGATTGAGGGGGAGTGAGAGGGGTCTCATATCTAGGATTGGATCTTAGGTAAAAGTGTCATTGGGTAGTGATTAAGTGAGAAGGCTGTCAACGGGTGTGTTGGCTGTAGGGTCTTTGAATTGATACTACTAATAGTGAACTTTATCCCTGGCTTGGAAGCCCCCAGATGTAGGTTGGTTGAACCGAACTGGGTGAACAATTCTGTGTGTTATTTACTTTCTGTATTGGTTACTTACTCTGATGTCACAGCATTCCTCGTAACATCAATGTATAAGATTAACCTTAACTGTTCTGAACTTCAGTAAATCAGAACCAGCGTGTTGCTGGCTCTGGTATGTTAATCCAGTGACTGTTGTAGAACAGATATCAAAAGTACAGTCTATTCTACTTGTACAGCGCTTAATGTCAGATCAGAGGTCTTAACATTCCATTAGACATTCTGAGTCTGTGACATTCCCGGAATTTCAATTGGTATCAGAGCAGGCATCCTGTCTGTCTCTGGATGAGATCCATGGGGGATACTTTCCGGTTGTGTACAAGGTAGAATATTGTTTGAACCAGTAGTGTTCATATTAGGAGTGGAGGATGGACCAATTTGGGAGAAACTAGATCAGCTATGTTAAAGGAAGATGAAAGTGTTTGAACAAATTCAAAGACCTCATGCGGGAGTGAAGATTTTGGAGTGCATTGTTCAACCTATATTCAGCACAGAGAAGAATATTATCAAAATCTTCATGCGGGAGTGAAGATATTGATAAGGCATCACATGTGGTTACAAAGCCTTCTTTTAACCGGGCTGTAGAGTTGGGTTTAGAAAGTTGTTCGGTGAAGAAGCAAACAACTTGTGGGATTGATTTATTTTCAATCCTTATGTGTCATGCTTACTATATGGAGTAAGCACTGTGTAAGTTCTGGTGAAATACTGCTATTCCGCTGCATAGCTTCTGATACAACCCCTAAAAGTGAAAGAAGAACTCTAGAGCTATTATTTTTGTTGTTGATTGATCAATGATTCTCATATGCGTCTGCAAGCCACTTGAAGACCTTGAAGATTATCAAGAATGATGTGTTCCAAGAAGATGCAAATAATGTTCTTAAGGATGTTAGAACATCATGCAACTGCCAGTTGAAGAACAGATGTTCTGGGTGCTAAACACATGTAATGTGAGTACATATGTTTGGAACCTACTCCTGATCTGGAAGAGGAGACATCTGTTTTGAAATAATTGATCAAGACACGATCAACAGGTCATCTACTCCAGTTGTGAGTTTAAGGGAGTATATGTGATGAGCTAAATGCACTTAAAAAGGATTGTAAAGCTGAGGATGATGGAAATCATTTCTGTGTCTTCAGCCAAGTAAATATGCTCAGCAAGCATGAAGAAGTAATCAGTTTAGTGTGATTAGATAATTCTAATTGAATAAATGATGGAAGCAGAATCTTTATCTAAAGCTTGTGATGATAAAGAATGCACAACATCACAACTGTTAAAGACATCAGTTGTTGAGGAAAGATGGATAAGTCCCAGATTGATAATGAAGTTTCTTCTTGTACAAGTTACAAAATGTGGCAACCTGAAACTTGTACAGCAAGCAAACCAAAGACTCTTAATTTGGAACCTGTGGCAAATTCCAAATAAAGAATATTTACTATGTGTCTAAAGTAAAGAGCTCTACACTGTATCCATAAAGGGGGAAGTTGGATAACAGTTTGTTCAGAGGGAGTAGTATGATCAAGCTGATGTGAAAGGGAGTTCATCCTACCTTGTTCTATAAGATACTTGAGTTTATTTCTCATGATCTTAGTGATTTCCAAGGAAGAGAGGAATAGAACAGGTTATGTCTACCAATCACATAAACTGCAGCATGTGAAGGAGAATTCACTTAATTCTCTACAAAGATCTGAGCTGAGTTTCAGGGGGAGTCCTTAACCTGAGGATCTTGGAAGACATGTCTTACAAAATGTCTTGACATCCTGATATATGCACTTTGACAAGTTATCCCCATCACCTAGGATGAACTTGTTAGTTGTATGTGGCAAGGAGGAGTTATCTTCAAAAGATCATGGATTCCTGAGAAGATCCTCTGCTTGCTTGAAGTTCATTTATGTGAACAACTTGGTTGCTCTTGTCTACAGGAGTATGGTACAATTAACTCCTTTGTACTGTTCAAGGGACAGCAGACAAGGTGAAGGTGATCCATGCTAGTTGCTGCATGGTTATATGGTTGTTGTGGTTCTTCATGCATGGAACAGAAGATTGTTAGAATAATGATCCTACCTTGAGAAGATGACATAATCTAACTAATAATGAATACTTTGACGGGAGACTAAGTATTCATTAGGATCTTGCATAAAGATATATATATATATGCACTTCAATGGGAGACTAATTGTTTGTCTAATATGTATGCAAGGCTGTATTCTGAACCTATTTCTCAGAACTTGGTAGAGAGTTTATTTCTCTCTAAGAATATTCTGGTGAGTAATTATACCTTTCTTATGGAGAATATAAAAGGGCATCAATCCCCTGGATGTTAACTTCAGAATCCAAGCAGATAGGTTCATGCTGTAACATCATTTATTAGAAGTCCGTGGCAGAGACTTGGAACTGTGAATCTTAATATTCTAGTGTGGCAGTTTTATTGGAATAAGTAGATTCTACTTGTGTTTAAAAGAAGTATGCTTAACAACGCATAACTACTGTTGTGGTCTGAAGAAATTTACTAGTATTAGCAACTACTAGTAAATATATTATACAGAAGGATGACATGATCAAAGGATAATCCTTCTAGAAAGTCTAAATCTTAGTAAAGCTTGTAAGCACACTAAGAAGGTTGGAGGTTGATTTCAGACTATGGCTACATGAGAGACATGATAAGTGTGGAAGCGCAAGGGCATGAATCAGAGATGTTCTTACTATTCTAAGACTAGTTCAGGGTGCTTGAAGTTACCACCTCAGAGCTAGTGCTACTGGTTTCCACGCCACTGTTTTGATTGGCCTTAACAAGGGAAGTCACTGAGTGTTGCAATTTTCCAATTACAATATACATTGAAGGGAGATTCTGTAATGTTGGACTTAATCTGAAGATCTGAAGTCAGAAGAGGGCAGTGGTATGCTGATGTTTATGTGTTCTGATAATATGACTGTGTGAAGTCATGGATAATGTCTCAACAACAGGAGATTGAAGAATTGCTCTTGTCAATAGCAAATTGGTCTAGCAAATCAGACTTCACTAGCTCCAACAACTACTAGTGAATGGAAGATCAGAAGAAGTAAATCAGATATATTCAGCATATGTTCAAGAGGATCTTTTACTACAAGAAATAAAAGTGGCATCTAAATTTGTGTGATGTCCTGTGAAGCATGTTGGAGTCTTCTGGTGTATTGGATCTCAGCAACACAAAGCATGAGTAAGAGAAGTAAAAAGAAGAATGCAAGGTAATGTCTAAGTAAGTGTCATGACATTACCAACGACATTGCAACCTTGTGGAAATCAAGAAGAATACGGGAAAATAACTTCGCCACGTCATTGGTATTCTGTTTCCTAGAAGGAATATATCCTCAGTCCCGAAAATGGGTCAAAGGCTGATTTTATTCAGGAATTGCTTTGACCTAAACTTATGCATGTATTAGGACTGGTTCTTTTTTGTGGAAGCAAACAAATACGTCTAAAATACATGCACAGTCAGTCTGAAATATGCACATGCTTTAACAGGTATCCTTGACCAAGATTTTATATTACCATCTTCTTGAACCTGGTATCTCCTTATATAAACCTCCTGCCACACATTCTCTTCTCTCACAACCATCATGGGGTTTATACGGATTTGGGAAAACTGTTCTTGGATCTGGTTTTGTGAGGGCTTTCTTTGGCAATTTTTGGCCAAAAAGGGGGAGAAAGGAGTACTGCTAGAAACTGTCCTCGTTGCAGCAGCTACTCAAAATTTTGATCACAAAGACTACTTGTCACAAACTCAGCAGAAATTCAAATGGCGTGAATTTCTTTGTGACTTGTGATCTGAGTTATGAACACAGTTGTGACCTGTGTTCTGAGTTACAAGGGAGATATTCTGGTCACTCCTTAAAGGTTCTCTGATGCCTCTGAAAGGATAGTTTATCTCCCACGGTCCTCTTTTTCCACCATCAGTGACAAGAAATGGTTCGTGGTCTAAAAAGGAATGAGGTGCATCCTCTTCCTCCTGTGCCACAAGAGGTCCTGAATGGTGAGTATTATTGTTGTATTTGTTTTAGCCAAAATTAGCCAAAGGGGGAGATTGTAAGTGCCTTCGTTTGGGATTGGCTCATCTCTTGTAAAACAAATAGCAACAACAATAATGTAATGTAAGGTACAATAGGAACAGCCTGAAAATTCTATTGTAAATGCCTAAAACATGTTGATCAACATCTGGAACAACATGTCTCAAGAGATGTCATAACATCATACTAGACATCAAGCTACTGAACTGTCAAGACTGATGCAGTTCTGTTCCTAAAGTTATGCAGAATATTCTGCCAAATAGAATGCATAACAAGTAGCGAAAATTGAAGGCATACGTGATTCAATCAGAAGCTAAGGATAAGGAGAAAAGCTCGATTGAAGACCTAACTTGTAGCAGAAGTTTTCTGCTTAATTTATGCAGGTCGTTAAAGCTGCATTGCTGTGATGTGAAGGCCCAAATCCAGCTGGGTAAAGAGGGTTATAAATAGAAGCATTGTAACCTAATTTAAGCAAGGTCGAGTATTGACAAGATGTAACACTTTAGGGCTAGTTTTGTTGTGAACCACCCGGGCTGTGGGATGGTCACCATATTCCTTGAAACCTGTAGGTTAAAGGATGTATGCATTGTACTTGATTGAAGCTTTTAAGCATGATCAAGATGTGTAATGGAAGTGTATCTTCTGAACAGTCTATGTACTATAGAAAGTTATCACTGCGGTGATTGAGGGGGAGTGAGAGGGGTCTCATATCTAGGATTGGATCTTAGGTAAAAGTGTCATTGGGTAGTGATTAAGTGAGAAGGCTGTCAACGGGTGTGTTGGCTGTAGGGTCTTTGAATTGATACTACTAATAGTGAACTTTATCCCTGGCTTGGAAGCCCCCAGATGTAGGTTGGTTGAACCGAACTGGGTGAACAATTCTGTGTGTTATTTACTTTCTGTATTGGTTACTTACTCTGATGTCCCAGCATTCCTCGTAACATCAATGTATAAGATTAACCTTAACTGTTCTGAACTTCAGTAAATCAGAACCAGCGTGTTGCTGGCTCTGGTATGTTAATCCAGTGACTGTTGTACAACAGATATCAAAAGTACAGTCTATTCTACTTGTACAGCGCTTAATGTCAGATCAGAGGTCTTAACATTCCATTAGACATTCTGAGTCTGTGACATTCCCGGAATTTCAATTTTGACTTTTGACTGCCAAATGACCATTTTACCCCTGCAGTCGACTGTGAAGCAATTAGGGTTTTTGACTGTGCAACTTGACCTTGTGAGCCTTGAAACTTGACATGTAGGTGCTTGACAATGTGTATAGGCATATGTGACTTGATTGAGCCCTTGAAAACCTCAACTTCCTTGCAAGAACCAAAACCCTAATTTTGAATGGCTTAGGAGGATGGTTGAACTGTGCAACCCTTGAGTAGACTTGAGCAAATTGAGATGATGCTTGTCAAAACTTTGAAGAATATGGGAGGGAAAATTTTGGGGTACAACAGTGACCGTCATTTTCTGTATGATCTTTTTAATGTTCTTATTTGCAGCTTCGATAACAACATTCATCTTTGGCCGATAGGGAGAATAATTATGATGTTGAATCTTGAATTGTTCGCACAAGGCGGTGATCATAGTGTTGTTGAGATTTGTACCATTATCAGTGATGATCCTTTCTGGGTGTTTCCAGTGATTTCTGGTAAACAACCGCTAGTCTTCCAAACTATCGAATAATCTTTCTTACTGTTATTCAATCCCTCTGGTAACTCACAGGATCGACTAGATTGATCTTAGGACTCCTTGGATATTAAGGTTACTCTCACAATCAAACAGATATTCATGGTTGATATTGTATAAGTGTTTGGCTTGTTTCGATCTCTCTCTCTCTCTAAGAGTCTAAAGATGTAATCAAAATGTGTATGAAAACTAAGTTATACGAATAAATGCTAATTGTAATGCTAATTGTAAAGACATATAAAACTACATGAAAATGAAGTAATATGGTTTCGACTTACAAAACGGTTAACATAAAGGGTTTCTGGAACGTAGAAGTTTGAAATGTGAAGAAAGCGTTTAATGCAAGAAATCTGTAAATGATTTTAAGTAAAAGTATGCGTTCGAAAGGCAAAACTTGAAGGTAAAGGTATGGAAAATGTGACAGTTTTCTGAAATATAAAGTGTTCGAAATATAAAGAAAACAATAAAACGTAAAACTTTGAGGAAGAGACTTCGAAGTGAAAAGACTGTAAATAAGAAAACTTGTAAACGTTGTTTGACGAAAAGAATAAAGGAAAGTACTGGAAATGGTAAAAGGTTTTCATTAAATCAGAAATACATGGTGCTATCATACATACATTTCTCTTGCATTCGTTTCCCTTGCCATGTGGTAGTTTGAATGTTATTGAGTATTTTGTATAATAGATATGACACCCCGAAATCCTAATACTAAGACTTCTATTTATACTAATTCGACCCTAACGGTCTCGCTATAGGATTATGCCACGTCTCGAACATGCAAGACAATGCTTCTTTCATCTTTCCACGTGTCCCCAAATGCTCCAACACATAACTTTCAAACTTTGAAAGTCCCGCTTCCATTTGAATTTTAAATGCTTTGGTGTTTCTCTGTTTCGAGCGCTCTCCCCAAACACAGCCTCGCTGTTGTTTCGAGACTCCTTTAGATATGTTCCCATAATTGCCGCTCGAAGCTCCAAGCTTTGACACACTTATTCGAAACACTGCTTCTGCTACTTCGAAATATGACGCTTAATTCCATTTCGATCAAAATGTTTAACTTATTTGGCTTCTAAATAACATTATCAAAATATTCAGCCAACAAATTGCCCCTTTAAAATATGTATTTCGATTCCTCTGAGAAATACCTATTTTAAACATCTACACAAGATTTTGATAGGACTTTCGAATCATCGTAACATTTAATGCATTTGACTCCAGTCACATCAATCATAACACCTTTTGGATTCCTTAACCGCCCGGAGTCACTTCACAGCGTGGTGCAGTTATAAGTAATGATTATCTTTTTAATCACGCCTATTACCTATGTTAATCTTCACGCCACCTCTTCATCACACCAACCCATGATCTCCACGTATCACACCTCTATTCGGTGGATGCTTAAACTTCCCCATTATAAAACATCAATTTAACCTTTTTCTTTCCTTTTCACACTCTAAATCTTTCACACTCTGAATTTTTACCCTCCTTCTCTCATAAAACAATCTAAGCTTTCAAAACATCTTTCAAAATGTCTTCTTCTACTTCATCCCAACTCAAGAAAGTCTCCAAGAAGAAAGGAAAAACTACAGGAGCTACCATAGAAAGTAAAATCATCACCATCCAAGGCCAATCTGCTCTTGCCCCTCAGATGATTTCCAAAGAAAAAGAAATGCTGTATGCGTCACAGGTACTCATTCCTACCCACGTTGCTAGTAAGAGGTTAGCTTTAAATGGCCCTCTTACGGTTTTTGAAATATTAAAGGACACCAGGATAATTTTTCCCGTCTGTTATAGCTTCAAACCCTTATTCAACAAAATGGATGCCCCTAGGGCAATAGAATCTCCTAGTTCAAATACCGTAGAAACCCCAACTGTTCCTCCCAAGGACCCCTTTGTTTTGGATTATGTAAAAAGTAATTTTAAGCCATTTCGATCTTGCCCTACTTCTGATATTGCTTATCAAAATTGGTTCACGAAAGTAGAAGCCAAGAAATCCCAGCAATGGGAAGAATTAGGCATTTATAACCTGATTAAGTTATCGAAACCTGGTTTCACCTACAGCCACCCTCTGCTATTCGCGTCCCTTTATTTCTGGGACAGTACCTACAACACTTTCCATCTCCCAGGTGGAATGATCACCCCAACCTTCTTCGATATAGCGGCCATTACTGGGCTGTCGCCAGTGGGAGAAACTTATGTACCTGACAACGAAGAGCACTCAAGCATAATTGACTTCGAAGTCAAGTTAGCCAGTTTTTCCAAATTTATCAGTCATTATCATGCTGAAGGGGACAATGTGTCTGACGTAGAGCACATTGCTTTTTTAACCCTGTGGCTGTCAAGATACGTTTTCTGCAGTAGATCCCTGCAGGTAGCTAGTAGGTTCATTCCTCTAGCTAGGGATTTACATGAAAATCGAAAAGTGTGCCTAAGTGAATTACTCTTAGTTGACCTCTACGAAAGCCTGAGGTCAGCTGTTTCGAGCCTCAAATCCCACACCTCCAAAAACATTTTATTGGCTGGCCCATTTTGGTTACTCCAACTATGGCTAAATGCCATGTTCGAACCTTCCTTATCAACCGCCAATACCATTGATGAGCAAGATTCTGAGATAAGTGATAGGATAGTCGAAGGCACTAGGCTTCGAAGACTAACTCCTAATGATGACAAAGATGACTTCAAAGTTCAATTCTCGAAGTACATCATGATATTCTCCAAAAGGCACAAGTTCGAAGGGAGCATGGCGCCTTTTGCATCGAGGGCTCATGGACCTTCTTGGTTCACCATGGCTCTCTCAGAAGCCATCAAGAGCAAGGAGATTCAGGATGTATGGAGAGCTTTCTTGCTGCCTAGACTCATCTCTTCAAGGATAACCCCAGCCAAGAACCAAATTCTTCTCTTTGCCTACCAACCAAACTTCGTTTCGAGGCAGTTTGGCTTATGCCAACTGATTCCTGAACCTTTGTTCCAAACTGAGAGCGCCATCACTTCTGGACGAACTTTCAAGGCAAGGGAAGCCAAAATCCAGCAAGAACAATATCAAGGCTTTGCCCAATTTGAGCTGATAGCCTTCGAACCTACCCATCTCGCGGCTAAAGGATTTCTGGAGTGGTGGATTAAGTTTTATCAAACTTATATGTTCGATACACTTACAATTCGACAGAAACTAATTGATGCCTTCGATGTGCAGGTACCCGCAAAGAAAGGTATGTTTACTCATGCCAAAGAGATTAAAGCTTTTCAAAATTATTTTGAAACTACTTACGACCCCACGCGCTTGGACTCCACTGTGCATCAAGCAGCTGAGACCTTGAAGGAAAAATTAAAAAAAAAAGTTTCTAAGTTAAAACTTCCTTCAGGGCTGTCACCTGAGGATAGGTATAGGTTGGCATTCGAAATGCATCCACCTAAATTTCCCAGATTACCTACCTCAGAACTGGCTCTGGCTTGGTTTCCCCCATATCCATGGTGGTTTAATTGCAAAGAGATGTTCAAATATCTTCAAAGGAAACCAAAGCCATCTGAGACTGTGACATGGGCTCGATACTGGCTTCATGATTTCCCAGGACACCTTCGATACGACCTTTCTGCCATGTCAATTAAATCTGATCAAGGCACAGGTGCGAATGCTTGGGAAAATCCCAAATGTCTTTTATTTTCCATATCTTTAACCTTTGCTTTAATTGTTTCGATTTTCAGCTATCAGGATAAAGACAGCTACCTCGAAGTCGAAGGAAGGGAGTGCCTCTCAAGCCTCCATCGAAACTACTGACAAAGCTACTCCACCCGAAACAACTACTACTGCTGCAACTACAACAACAACAATAACGCCAACAACAACAAGTGCTCCAATTCCAACGGTAATCACTTAGCCTTGATGTTTAGAATTCACTCAAGCTTTATGGTTTACATCTAACTTTTCGTTAAAATTCTTTCAGACCAACAAGCTTCCTCCTACTACTCCCAAGAAGCGGAAATCAAGCACCACTGGGGAAGACCTCAAGGCTGGAGGAAACTTAAATACTGCTTCGAAGAAGAAGCTAAAGAAAGATACTTCTAAAAGCACTGTTCCGACTAGTGTCTCTGGACTCGATTCCAGGGATGCTGCTCCCTTACCCAAATCCAAAAATCCACCTTCGACCTCCAACCCAACGTTGGAACGTATAGCTAGTAACCTCTCCTCTGAGGGTCCACAGGTAAATTGAACCTCTAAAAATTGTTTCTAATACTAACTTCTTATTACCTTGGTGAATGTTTTTCTTTAACATTCTGCTGTTCCTTGCAGAACATCTTGAATCCAACTTCCACCATTTCGACCTCACCATCCAGGGCTGCTGCTCCGCTCAACTCCTCTCCTAAAGGAGATTCCAGCAACTTAGTCCAAAATAAAGGTTCCTCCAATATGGCGGTTCTGGCTGGAACTTCTGAACAGCAGGATGATCAAGGTACCTCCATTCCTCTGAAAGAGGTGAACGAAACAATACTTCAAACGTCTGCAGAGGATTCGCAAAGGGCTTCTCTTCAAAAGTCCCCTCTTGAAACTCTTCAAGAGGACCCAAAGGACACTCAAACTGAAGAAGAGAAAGCTGATTCTGGGCAAAGAGCCGAAGAATCTGCAGACGAAGAATCTGAGGAGGAAAATGCCAATGACGAGGAAAATGTCAATGACGGTTCGACTGCTGGGACGGAGTCTAACGCAAATAGCAGCGAAAGGGATGGTATCGAAGTGGTAGATTTGGACGAGGATGAAGAAGACCAAGAGCACGAAGCAAATGAAGGGGATGGTAATGCAATCAACGAACCCCTAGAGGTTGAAACAAACGTGGTTCCCCTACGCGTGGAACTCCCCCAATCCTCTCTGTCTCGAATGACTGACGAGGAACTGGCACTTCTGAGACGAAATGACCCTATTGGGTACATGAAGGCAAAGTTGGCTCAGAGGGACGTCCCACTCGCTAGGGCTGGCACAAGTTCAACCAGCTATCCTCTTCCCACAGATGAAAGAGTTGTTCTTCTTAACAAAATTAGGAGAACTATTCTCAATGTGGATATATTCGAAGTGCTTAAGCAAGATAGTACTGCTTGCTATACTATGAAGGAGCTGCTCACAAAGGTCAATCTTTCCACCTGCTCCTTGCCAGTTAGTACTCTCTTGTTCGATCTTCAGAATCTGCTGGACAACGTAACTGGCTACCTTCTCCAAGACGAATCTGCTGCCAAGAAGGTTCAAGAGAAATGCATTGCCATGGATGCCGCTTATGAACAAGCTTCGAAACTCTCTCAAGAAGCTGAGGATCAAGCTATGCATCTGAAGCAGGCGAAAACTGATTATGAGGCTCGAGCTGAGTCCATCCTTCTTTGGGAAAGGCAGATCCTGGAACTTCAACAGAAAGTTAAGGAGGCTAAAGAACAACAACTAGCCTTCGAAACCAATTCTGCTGGTAACCAATTCGAAGAGCTTCTCAACCAGGGGCTTGCAGAAATGGAGACTGCAGAACAACTTAAAGGAGAAGTGGCAACCTTGGAAGGAGCCAGGCGGTTCGCTCAGCAGAAACTTGAAACATTTCGAAGCACCTTTAATCGATTGAAAAATAATGCTTATTTCTAGATTGATGTTTATTTGACTATAATTTTGGTTTCTTACATGTAATATTCGAACAACGCCATTTTGGCATTCTATCTTTCCATCTTGGATTTTTATAATATTTTGTTTACGTTGTTACTATTCGAATCTCCCGCAGGCTTGGCTTATATTTCTTTAAATATTTCCCATTAACCTTTAGGACACGTTTATCATCCAAGAGTTCTTCGATTTCGTATGCATTGTTTGAGAATACTTTTAATATTCGAAAAGGTCCTTCCCAATGAGGTGACCATTTACCTAACGCTTTATTCTTCTTATCCATAGGCAATATGACTCTCCAAACCAAGTCATTAATAATGAATACTTTTTTCTTCACCCTTTTATTGTATGTTCTGGCCACTCTTTCTTTTTGCCTCATCAAAATTTCCAATGCATGTAATCTAATTTCATCCAACTCAACTAATTCATTCATCATCATTTCCTAATATAATGCAGTTGGGATTTCGTTTTGTCTCTGAATTCGAACTGATTGCAGATGAATTTCTACTGGTAACACTGCATCATGACCAAATGTCAGTTGGAAAGGCGTAGTGTTAGTAGCTTCCTTAGGAGATGTTCTACAAGCCCATAACACTTGGTCCAGATTTTTATGCCAGTTTCTTGGCTTCTTGCCAATATGCTTCTTGATTAATCCTATTATTACTTTATTTGCTGCTTCGACTTGTCCGTTTGCTTGAGCATAATATGGTGTTGATGTTAGCAATCTAAACCCCATTTCTTGGGCAAATCCTTGCATCTTTCTACCAGTAAATACAGAGCCTTGGTCTGTAGTTATGCTTTCTGGCAATCCAAACCTATAGATAATGTGCTTTTGTATAAATTCAATAATTGCCTCTTGATTAGCAACTACCAGAGGTATAGCTTCGATCCATTTGGTAAAATAATCTACTCCCACCAAGATGTATTTCTGTCCTTTGGACGAAGCAGGATTTATTTCTCCTATCAAATCCAATGCCCATCCTCTAAATGGCCATGGTTTGATGATCGAATGCAACTCACTTGCAGGGGCATGTTGAATTCCTGCATGTTTCTGACATTCCTCACATCCTTTAGCATGCTAGGACAATACAAACCGTATCGAAATAGCAACCATTTCATTTTATGGCCTGCTTGGTGTGCCCCACATGCCCCATTATGGACTTCAGACAATGCTAAATATGCCTCACTCTCTCCTAGGCATTTCAATAATACACCCTCTTGGGTCTTTTTGAACAATTCGTTCCCCATGAGGAGATATGACAATGCTCTATATTTTGTTTTTCTATCCACCTTTAGAGTTGGGTCTGCTAAATAACTCTTCAATGGACTTCGCCAATCTGCATCTGACAAAGTATTTATGGCTAGTATTTTGAATCCCTGTTTCTCAGCATATCCCAATCTCATACTTTCCAGATCCGATGGTGTGAATCTAGTAGCCATAACTCTTCCCCTTAATTCGACCAAATCCTTAAAGTTCTTGGTAGACACTTTATAACCTGAAGCCAACTGCGCTAAGTCATTTGCTTCTTGGTTCTCTATTCTTGGTATGTGTTGAATATCCATGTATTCAAATTTCCTTAATAGCCTATT